>JBAKBP010012509.1:20000-67162 GCA_037953745.1 Lithodes maja
GTACACTTACGTAAATACTCGGACACTAATGCATATACAGACACAGACAATACACCCACATATACATGTATATGGACCGTCGCTTAACCGGGGCTTGATAGCCCCCCACCATCTTGCCCTAACTCGCGCCGACCTAGACAAACAAACTACCATACTCGACAAAGAATCAGACCCCAGAAGACTAGCTATTTTAGAAGCTCTATATATCCAAACGCTCAACCCCAGCATCAACAACCAAACACAAGACCTTCAAATTCTTCCTTCAGGCAAGCGCTACAGGCATACTGCCCTCGTTCCTCTCGCCCTGTGCCCCCCTCCCGTACCTTTCCGCGATCAGCACACTACTGACAACACCAACCAATCACAGCCACCCACAGCCAACAACCAACCACCGATAAGATTTAGTGCCCGTCTCGCGAATAGACTGCCTTCCACCAATGAACAGTCACCCCACACCCAGTAGCTCCGCCCACCTACCTATTCTTAATCCTCGAATTTTGTATAAATATGTTGCTTTGTCCTTATTCTAATCATGGCAGCCCTTGCTTCACCACCATCTACACCATGGCTTCATCCACCTCTACCACCGTTGCTGGAACTGTTAAATGGTTTAATGTGAAGAAGGGATATGGCTTTATCAACAGAGAGGACACAGGAGCTGATATCTTTGCACATAGAAGCCGAATCTCCTTTCCAAATCAACACCACTCAATACCCTCTCTCGGTGATGGTGAGAGGGTAACCTTTACCATCAAAAAGGGGAGGAATGGAGAGGAGGCTAACAACATCAAAGGATTAAATGGGGCTAACGTTAAGGGATCGAGACATGCTTGGAGGAAGAAAAAGGAGGAGAACAAGCAGGAGAAGGCCGGCCTGAACACAGAGAAGATCACTGTCGTCATCCAGACAGCCAAGGCTCTTGCTGGGGATGATTTAAGCCGGTTTTCAATCATCCTACCTGCTTTACTCACAGCCAATAACCTCCCAACGATTGTGATTCCTCCTAATCTTCTCCAGCAACCACCATCAGTCGACAAGATCCAGAAGAAACCCAGAAAGACGCCAAAGAAGAAGATCTCCCTTGTACCTCGAGTGGTTAACAGGATCAACACGTCAGCGCCACAATCCCAACAAGCTGAGCATCCTGAAGACCCAACTCCACAGGCAACACAGGGAATCACATCTCCAGCACCTCCTATCATCATTCCTACAGAAGACGACTCCATGGACCTCGACACTCACCAAGATGACTCTTATGAAGAGGAAGATTCTGAGGAAGAAGAAGTGGACGTGGAACTATCTGATGCTGAAGATCCAGAAGAAGATGACAAGACCCCTTCTACACCACTTCAGTCAGCCAGCTCTACACCAGAACCGACCATCATGACAACTCCTCTCCCTCCTGTTCTAACACCACAAGTTGTGAGGGCGAAGCAGCCAGATTATGACCCAAACTTTGCTTATGTGACAGATGAACAATTTATAAGTTTTGCAGAATACCTTGAAACTTGTACTCTGGCTGAAATGAAACAAAAATACCCCTCTACCTGGCTTCATGAGTCGAGACTAACACCGGAGGGCAGAGCACGCGTATCGAAGGTTAAGAATCATATGAAAAAAAAAAGCTTAATAAATAACTAGAAATCCACCAAGAATCTTCAGCTTCACCATCCGCTTCATAAACAGCACCATCTCCCACCTTCACCAACATCAACGGCCTTTCCACACCACCAGCAACACCTAGCACTCCACAAGAAGCACTGATACTCGTCGGCTACTCTTACTTATCACATCCAAGAATCACCAGAGAATTGCAAGGAGGACGGCCCTCCACCTTTTACTCTTCAACTTTGCTCTTCATTTCCATCTTTACTTCTCTCTAATCCTTAGAGACCTCTCACCTCCCCAACCTGTCTATCCCCCCACCACCACTTCTAATCATTACCTGCCCATTCCCTGAAGATGCAAGATGTTTACTTGTGAAACGTTGGATCCACCATGAATTTTGCTAACCTGTTGTACCTCATCTCTGAACCCCAGAGGAAAATTGTTAGAAATATAGAAAGCTGTAACAATAAAATACTGAATGCTGAAACTGCTGTTGCCTTTAACCTCGTCTGTTTAAAAGAGAATCTATTACCTGGCTATACTAACATATATATATATATACATACCGGTATATATATATATATATATATATATATATATATATATATATATATTGTGACGCATGTCGAGTATGAGCATGCTGTACAGAACGCCCAGTCAGGCCCCACTCTCGCTAGGATCGTCAGGGCAGGAACTTTGGCTGTAGTCTGTGTAGAGTTTCCTAACTCAGTTTATGTGAACCGTTGTACTATAAGTATTATCATTATGTATTTTGTTTTCTTCTAAGTCAACGAGTTCTATTTTATATCATTAGATATAAGTATTGTGTGTGGGACTTATATACAATGATGAGAGAGAGAGTTATGTAACGACGGCCAGTGAGCGCGCCACGAGGTGTGTAGGCCTCACTCCCTCCTCCCTCCTCCCTTCCTCCCTTTCAGCGCGTGGGAAGTTCTTTGTCGATCCCAGATTGAGAGAGAATATGACGTCATGATTGCCAGTGGGCGGTCCTTAAGTAGTTTGAGATATGCCGCTAGAGGGCCGAGTATAAAAAGGGAGGTCTCGCCATGCTTTACTCAGAACTCATCAGGCAAAGCGACTTCTCATATCCCTTGCAACTATCCATATTCTTCCGACTGATGTGAACTTTCTCTACTCTCTGAACAGCCTATCTTCTTCTCTTCTCGTCCCTGTTTAACCTCCATGACCCCTTTGGTGCAGATTTAGTCAGCCAAAGTATTATCGCTCGAGTTCTCACGAGATAAGTGCCTGTTAGATAGCCTATTTTTGGAAGGGTTAACTAGAATAGGATTGATTGATGTTTGTTGCACTCGTATATGCATTTCCCTGTGTGCGATTATTCATGTTCCTGTTTTCTGCTGGTTTAGGCAATGCTAGACTGGGATAGGGTTTCTGAGTTGTGATTTCCTATGAGTACTAGGTTGCGGTTGAACCAGTACAATTGCAACGGAGACGTGGAACGCCTAGGTGGTCTTTCTGACTGTGTACCGTGGGAGTTTAGCACTGTGTTGCGAGTGAGGGCTTTTGCCTGTGCCACCCAACACTGTGCTATCTCATTTGCTTGACTTTGAGAGGATCGCCAGGAGAGAACCAGATACAAGTGATCTGGATCTCTCAAGAGAGCATCCCGTCAATTACCGTAATTTGGCCGCACAGTCTTAAGGACCTCGCTAGGCTACGAGCCGCTTGCTCAGCCATTGTCTCTTAACCTTAGATATCCCAGCTAGACTTTGCTCGACCAGCAGATACAGCATAGTATTGAAGCTTCTCCTTATGTATATTATTGTTTAAGCACTATTGATTTCATGTGTGGCACGCTTAGCTACTTCAGAGATTAGTGGCCCACGAGCACAATCTTAGTAGGCTATTGCCAGTGCATTGTCGGAGTACTTCTTCTTAATGTTTGCCATATCCTATTGCTTATTCTTATAATTCTTCTTATGTCAATTTAAAGCCTTTAATTACCAGTGAGTTATTCATTAAATTGCTGTTCAAAATCCGATACTTACTTCTTATGAGTATTCGAGAAGCATCTAACTTATCAGAAGATTCCTTGCTTGATGCTCGAGGACTATTGTTTAACGTAACGTAATAGTGCCGATCCGAAGTAGAGGGTGGAGGACTTCTTAAGTTCTTAGTTCAAGGGTGGATTACTTCGGCTTCGGCCAACACTATTCTTTAGTGTTGTAGTACTTTCTTCTTTGTTTGATTGTTGACCAGACTAGATAACTCCCGTCTTGTTATTAGTCTGTTGTGTGAAACGCTAGTACCGAGTTCTTGTATACCCCGTTATAGCAGATAGAACTCTGGAGGGTAGTGGCGTTTTTTGTTCGGCTGGCAGTACTCTGGGGTTGGGATCGTGTGTTTCCGTTGTGGCAGCGAGCCATACTCGAGTCCTGTGTAAGAGCCCTAGTGTACCCGAGTGCCCGGTCGTAACAATATATATATATATATATATATATATATTCAACTTTGTGTCATGCCTAAATCCTCTATATATTTAAATTAACTACCAGAACTTTTTAAAGACTACAAACTCATTTTCCCCGCCCGTATGTATAAAGCCCCGCTGCTCCACCATGTTATATATTGCGATCTTATCACGCATATCAAATTTCATCAACATGCGCCTCTATTCCGGGGAGAGAGCGTGCTACAGGGAGTATTTAGTGTATCAAAAACCTTGCAGTCCATTCCAAGGAGCTATTCTATTTATAAAGAGAACGATTATGTACGGTAGTGTTCTAAACTTCTTGCAGTGTTTTAAATGTTGTCTACTTGCTTCTTGAAATTCACTATTGAATAACTATTTTCTACTTTCGAGGAATATTTGTTCCAGACAAAATAAATCTTATTCGTGAACATATTTCTTCATATCTTGTTTTAAACATCTTCAACTTTAACTTTGTCATGGTGTACAGGGTGATCCAAAAAATAGGGCCCAAAAGTATAGTTATATAAATTTTGAAGAATTATTTTTCAAAGTCAATCCTTCAGTTATAACTAGAGAGGCACTTGGTAGAGCGCGTATCTCCACCCATTCTGCTGGAGGTATGCACTCTACCGATTGCCTTCTAAATAGAATACATTCTTCTTTGGCGCATATCCTATCTACCCACCAAATTTCGTGAATATCGGTTTATAGCGTTGTGAGCCACCTACGCTGGCGGGGATATGTGCTCTACTTATCACCTCCTAAATTGAATCACTTCTTTCTTGGCACATATCCTACTTGCCCACCAACTTACGTGAAAATCGGATAATAAAGTTTTGAGATATCTTTTTGACAGATAGACAAACAAACGAGGCAAAAACATAACCTCCGTCTAACTTTGCTGGAAGAGCTAAATAGTTCATGATGTATTTAAACAACATATACATGTAAAACATGTTGGATCCATTGAAAAGTTAAAGGACTTGTTTCAAGTGACCCCCTTGTAAATCCATACATTGTTTAGGCCCAAGGTGAAGTTTGTCATTACGTAAGTTGCCAACACGACTTGGCATGGCTCTCATCTCCTCCCTGATGCTGTCTTTCAGTTTATTATTTTCCTAGACTTCCAACGTGATTTGTGAGCCAACCTCTGGAGATAACGGAGGTGTGGGAACTTGCTCTATCTTGTTGAGCCAGAAGTGAAGTAGCAGTGATACATAGAGGGATTCCAACTCCTTCCAAACTGAAATTGCTGCCCAAACATTGCATTTGCTTGAATTTAGGTCTTTCTGTTGCAACCTTTACAGATTTCTCACTTTCCCAGAAGACATTATTCTTTGAATTAAGCTTTCCTTCCAGATCTAAGCAAGCCTCGTCTGATGTGTAGAGCATATTCAGGAATCTCTCACTTTCTTCCATCTTGATCAGCAACTTCCCAGCCATCTCCTTTCTCTTGGTCTTATCAGCCACTGAAAATTTTTGTTTAGACTGTATCCTGAATGGGTACTTGTTCAAATCATCCAATATGACTCTTCTGAGTAACTTTGTAACTTTTTTTTTTGGGTAACTTTTTTAGGTGTTTAGGTGCAATCACCACGGCCAATCTGGGGATCCACCGTTATTGAGCTCGTCCTGGAATTTTTACGACTCTGAATCTTACGATTCTATGAGAAGAGTGTTGAGAGGGGAGAAGGGATGTTGGAGAGAGAGGAAGGTGTTGGAGTGGCTTTGTTATGTGTGTTTAGTCTGTCTATACGTCGTCAGGATGTCCCCTGACTGGGTGCAAGCATGTGAAACATGCTAGGACGTACTACCACACCCACTAAATGTCCGCCGTGGCGGGGATTCGATCCCGGGTCTTGCAGATTCACACGCGAGCGTGCTCACCACTCGACCACCACAGCTCCCATAGCTCACGTTCAAAGATTGACTGCGACCCCCGAGAGAACGCTTTGGACTTTGTTCCACAGATTGTCGAATTATCCCAACAACTTCATTTGAACGCTTCTTGGGCCTCCAAGAACAGATGAGATGGTCTTCACTTATATTGAGGCTCAAAACCGTGCCATAGTGCTCAAACTTCTGTACCCAGCTCTGCACACGGCTCTTGGGGGCGGTTTGTCCATTTTGAAGTATGTAAGATATTGTTTTCCTGTCTACTTGAACGAACCGTACTGAAAGTAGTGTTTAGCACAGAAAACTCTATGTTCCAGCTTCCAGTTTGGTTTCTTCTTGTCTTGTCTTGTCTTGTCTCCCAGCCATCATGGCTGCAATCAGTAAACAAACTAGATTGATTAGACAAAACTTGTGGTCGGGATAATAAAAAACATATTTTGGCCCTGTTTATTTTGGGATCACCTTGTTAATTGTTCACAGATGTTAAACATTTTGTTTTAATTTACATTAGCAAACCCAACTTCAATTAGTTGACTTCGTATTCTGTGTTTCCAAAGTATACAGTAGAGAACGAGAGCTCTCTATCGGTTGTCTTGGCTCATTCTCTTGTTTGGACTCTTTCTAATCACTCTCGGCCTTTCCCGAATGATGGAGATCAGAATTGCAATACATATTCAAGACGAGGTATAGAGCAGTATTTAGAGTAAGGGCGATATCCCTTACTCAATAGATTTCAAGTATTGAAACCGTCTCTTAATACAACATAGCCCATAATTAATGTCATTGATATATATACCATACAAAACATTGGGCCAAGAACAGATCCCTGTGGAAACCCAGAAGTTGTTGTCTACGGTACATGTTAACCAGTATTCTATCCAGTTGATTATCTTGTCACTGATGCCATGTGAAGTCTGCATTGTTATTAAATCTAAGGGGAGAGAAAGAGAGAGAATGAGAGAGAGAGTGAGAGAAAGAGAGAGAGAGAGACAGAGAGAGAGAGAGAGAGAGAGAGAGAGAGAGAGACAGAGAGTGAGTGAGTGAGTGAGTGAGTGAGTGAGTGAGAGAGATAGTGAAAGTGAGAGCGAGAATGAGTGTGTCAACCCCCTTATCACTCCACCAATCAGCCTATCAGTGTTTATTATCAGCCTGGCACTCATCATCACCTCCGGGCTATTTCATTATTGGTATCAGTGCCACCGGGGTTGTATCTCCCCGCCATCTTGTTTACCTCCGCCATCTTGTTTGTTTACCTCTCGCTGGGTGCCATCTGATTCACCAATATATATTAGAAGAGGAATGAGTTTCGGATGCAGTTTTCTTTGCATTTAATTATGTACCGGTATATAGTTCATAATTGTTGGCCAGCCCTATAATAGATAGCCGAGACAGACAGATAGATAAATAGATAGATTAGACAGACAGATAGATATATTAAAAGATAGATTAGACAGACAGATATAGATAAATGGATAATAAGCATGGTGATGATGATAGTGATGATGATAGTTATGATGAAATAATAATAATAATAATAATAATAACACAAAGAAGACTGGTGATGATGATGATAACAATAACTTTAATAATAAATTTATAACATCAATAAAAATACCAATTCCTTATCAGTAACTTGTTAATGGCTAGGTGTCAATAGATAAGGACTAGCGGGCAAAGATAACGTTAACGGTGGTTGGGTTTATTATGGGCTATATTTATTATGGGCTATATTTATTATGGGCTATATTTATTATGGGCTATATTTATTATGGGCTATATTTATTTATATATTTGTATGTTATTAGTTTCACGCTGAAGTCCTATTCCTCCTAAATTACAGGCTTGTTATCGCTCGCCAGGATAAAACTGACACCTATTTTTTTTTTTTATGTGAGTGAGGGAGGCATAAGGCAGAACTGCCTGTAGCGAGTGACTCCCCCAGAGCTGAAAGAATGACGGCCAAAATCAAGGGACGTTCAAGCCAAAATGCCTGGACACACGGAGTTTGAAACAATTTAAGCCATAGGAAGAGGGAAAGCCCGATTCTGGGAGAGAGTTCCAGAGCTCAGCTGTTGAATAGAAGAAAGTCAGAGTAACTTTTCACTCTTGGGTTGGAGAGTTGCACAGAGTAAGGGTGTGATTGTGTTGCAAGACTGGTACCACGTGCCCTACGTAGACGAGGTGGTATACACTGGGAGAGCTCTGAAGAACACTGATTATTGTAATAGCGATAGAATAGCGAGAGAGATGCATTGCGGCGGAGAGAGAGAGAGATTGCAGAGAGTGGACGGGAGTTAATGATATGAAAGGCCTTCCTTTCTACGTTGTCTAGGAGTGCGGTGTGAGAGGATCCTCCCCACACATGTGAACAATACTCAATACAAGGACGCACCATGCCCCTGTGCAGAGCAAGAAGCTGTGCAGGGGTAAAGAACCCCTTGAGGCGGTTGTGCACACCCATCTTCTGGGAGGCTGCTTTAGCAAGACTGGTAAAATGGTCCTTCCAAGTGAGAGCAGAAGAAAAAGAGACACCAAGAATATTGAGAGAAGATGAAGGATGGATTTTTGTATTGTTGAAGTATAAGGCACTGAAGAAAAAGGAGAAAAGAGGGCTGGATGTGATGGAGATGAGCTGCTTGAGGAGTATGTGTGGAGTTACTCGTAGAGACAGATTGAGGAATGAAGAGATACGTAGGAGAGTGGGGCAGCAGGAACATTTGTCAGCCAGAGTGGACAGAAGGGTGCTGAGCTGGTATGGTCATGTTGAACGAATGGGAGATGAAAGGCTTACAAAGAGAATATGTGAGTCAGGTACAAGGGGAGATAGAAGGGCAGGAAGACCCCCATTGAGATGGAGAGACTGTGTAAGAAAGGCTTTGGATGATAGAGGAATGACTATAGATCAGGCAGGGGAAGTGGTGGTGGACAGGAGTGAATGGAGAATGCTTGTGAATAGTTGAGTGAACACGTGGTCATTTGGAGTAAGGGGTCGGGCGCAAGTTCGACTAGATAATAGTCCATCAGGCGCCTGGCCCGGGGGGACGATTAATATGAAGGGTGTGCCTGGAAGTGTGGTGGGAGGGCTTGTGGCTTTGGCTCCGCTGCATGTCTGCCTGCCGAGATCGGAACCTCTCCGGATGGTCAGGGGCCGGGGGAGTGCTGGAGCGACCTTGGTAACCCTGGTCTCTGGGTCTTCTGGGTGACCTGGATGTGTGTGTTTGTGTTTTTTATCTGTGTTTATTTTTTGTTTTATGTTGTTTTTGTGTTTTCCCTGTTCTTCCTCTGTCTTGAGTCGGCTACCCCCAAAAATTATGGGGATTGGGCCTGAGCATATAGATAGATAGATAGATAGATAGATAGATAAGGCAAAGTCCTCTGGGAGTTTTGGACGGGTATACTAGAACGACAGATACATACATATATACAGTAAAACACAGACAGATAGTTAAATAGCTAGATTAAACAGATAGATTACAGAGAGACAGATAAACTGATATAGTAAACAGACAGATAGATACACAGATAGACAGACAGATAGATAAGGCATACTCATAGATAGATATATAGAGACAGGTAGGTAGAAACAGATAGATAGATATAGATAGATGAACCTAGTGAACATCTGTGACACTGTATATGCGTATGAGTCAGTGTATGTGCTCAAAGCCTTGTGTTACGACCGGGCACTCGGGTACACTAGGGCTCTTACACAGGACTCGAGTATGGCTCGCTGCCACAACGGAAACACACGATCCCAACCCCAGAGTACTGCCAGCCGAACAAAAAACGCCACTACCCTCCAGAGTTCTATCTGCTATAACGGGGTATACAAGAACTCGGTACTAGCGTTTCACACAACAGACTAATAACAAGACGGGAGTTATCTAGTCTGGTCAACAATCAAACAAAGAAGAAAGTACTACAACACTAAAGAATAGTGTTGGCCGAAGCCGAAGTAATCCACCCTTGAACTAAGAACTTAAGAAGTCCTCCACCCTCTACTTCGGATCGGCACTATTACGTTACGTTAAACAATAGTCCTCGAGCATCAAGCAAGGAATCTTCTGATAAGTTAGATGCTTCTCGAATACTCATAAGAAGTAAGTATCGGATTTTGAACAGCAATTTAATGAATAACTCACTGGTAATTAAAGGCTTTAAATTGACATAAGAAGAATTATAAGAATAAGCAATAGGATATGGCAAACATTAAGAAGAAGTACTCCGACAATGCACTGGCAATAGCCTACTAAGATTGTGCTCGTGGGCCACTAATCTCTGAAGTAGCTAAGCGTGCCACACATGAAATCAATAGTGCTTAAACAATAATATACATAAGGAGAAGCTTCAATACTATGCTGTATCTGCTGGTCGAGCAAAGTCTAGCTGGGATATCTAAGGTTAAGAGACAATGGCTGAGCAAGCGGCTCGTAGCCTAGCGAGGTCCTTAAGACTGTGCGGCCAAATTACGGTAATTGACGGGATGCTCTCTTGAGAGATCCAGATCACTAGTATCTGGTTCTCTCCTGGCGATCCTCTCAAAGTCAAGCAAATGAGATAGCACAGTGTTGGGTGGCACAGGCAAAAGCCCTCACTCGCAACACAGTGCTAAACTCCCACGGTACACAATCAAAAAGACCCCCTAGGCTTCCCACGTCTCCGTTGCAATTGTGCTGGTTCAACCAACCTAGCACTCATAGGAAATCACAACTCGAGGAACCCTATCCCAGTCTAGCATTACCTAAACCAGCAGAAAACAGGAACATGAATAATAGTACACAGGGAAATACATATACGAGTGCAACAAACATCAATCAATCCTATTCTAGTTAACCCTTCCAAAAATAGGCTATCTAACAGGCACTTATCTCGTGAGAACTCAAGCGATAATACTTTGGCTGACTAAATCTGCACCAAAGGGGTCATTGAGGTTATAAAGGGTCGAGAAGGGAAGAAGATAGGCTGTTCAGAGAGTAGAGAAAGTTCACATCAGTCGGAAGAATATATATAGTTGCAAGGGATATGAGAGGTCGCTTTGCCTGATGAGTTCTGAAGCATGGTGGCAAAAACCTCTCTTTTTATACTCGGCCCTCTAGCGGCATATCTCAAACTACTTAAGGACCGCCCACTGGCAATCATGACGTCATATACTCTCTCAATCTGGGATTGACAAAGAACTTCCCACGCGCTGAAAGGGAGGAAGGGAGGAGGGAGTGAGGGAGTGAGGCCTACACACCTCGTGGCGCGCTCACCGGCCGGCGCCACATAACTCTCTCTCTCATCATATCATTACATACAAGTCCCACACACAATACTTATATCTAATGATATAAAATAGAACTCGTTGACTTAGAAGAAAACAAAATACATAATGATAATACTTATAGTACAACGGTTCACATAAACTGAGTTAGGAAACTCTACACAGACTACAGCCAAAGTTCCTGCCCTGACGATCCTAGCGAGAGTGGGGCCTGACTGGGCGTTCTGTACAGCATGCTCATACTCGACATGCGTCACAAAGAAGATAGGCTGTTCAGAGAGTAGAGAAAGTTCACATCAGTCGGAAGAATATGGATAGTTGCAAGGGATATGAGAAGTCGCTTTGCCTGATGAGTTCTGAAGAAATGGTGGCAAGAACCTCTCTTTTTATACTCGGCCCTCTAGCGGCATATCTCAAACTACTTAAGGACCGCCCACTGGCAATCATGACGTCATATTCTCTCTCAATCTGGGATCGACAAAGAACTTCCCACGCGCTGAAAGAGAGGAAGGGAGGAGGGAGGAGGGAATTAGGCCTACCGGCCCGCGTGGCGCACTCACTGATCCCCGTTACGTAATATCTCTCTCTCTCTCCTCTCATCATTACATATAAGTCCCACACACAATACTTATATCTAATGATATAAAATAGAACTCGTTGACTTAGAAGAAAACAAAATACATAATGATAATACTTATAGTACAACGGTTCACATAAACTGAGTTAGGAAACTCTACACAGACTACAGCCAAAGTTCCTGCCCTGACGATCCTAGCGAGGGTGGGGCCTGACTGGGCGTTCTGTACAGCATGCTCATACTCGACATGCGTCACACCTCCCCCAAGATTTTACTTGCTCAACCCTGAGCTAAAATCTGATATACAGAACCCCATCAAACCCCTCACACCCAGCGACCGCATGGCACTAAAACAACGCTGAGTTTATCACTAAAACACATCTTATAAAAAAAAAATTCACATTTCATAACTCCTCCCAACAATAGTAAAAGACATAATATCATGCTCCCAGAGCGAGCTTACAGCAGCTCAGCCGTTTGATAGTTCGTGGACTACTCAAACACTATAGGCTATGACAAACTTATACAATTATCTATATCAAAAAGAAAGAGTTTTTATATGATTTTTATATTTTAATATGTTTTTTTCCGGCTGCACTATAAGGGCAGCCTATTTTCTTCTATACCAAACGCTCAACAATCCTGCTTTACTACCCAATACGCTGGGCTACAACCGCGAGCCAACAAGCACCAAGCGCAAAATACTACTCAAACCAAAGCAGGAGGCTACCCGTGTGTCAATCTCTTCGGGATCATACACCTGTGATAGCCTACGACTGATCATCTACCCTCGATAAACAATCCGCAATCACATTGTCACATCCCGCAATATGCCGGATGTCCAGGTTATACTCCTGCAACATCAATGACCACCGGGTCAGTCTCATATTGCGATTGTGAAATTGATTTAGGAATCTCAAAGGGTGATGATCAGTGTAGATAACCACGACTGGGCCATAGGCTGGAACATACACCTCGAAGTGCCTGAGTGACAGCACAATCGCCAGTAATTCCTTTTCTATTGTAGAATAGTTCTTTTGTGCAGCATTGAACTTCTTAGAAAAGAAACTTACTGGGTGTTCCACACCTTCATTGTCTGTCTGTAGCAAGACGGCACCAGCCCCTACACCACTAGCATCTGTTGCCAGCTGAAAAGGCCTGTTAAAGTCTGGGGCCCTGAGTATCGGGTGAGTACACAGCAAATGCTTCACTAAATTAAAAGCCTTTTCACACTCAGGCGCCCACAAAAACTTTTTGTCTTTAGATAACAAATCTGTGAGAGGTGCCAACACCGTAGAGTAACCTTTTATAAAGCGTCTGTAGTAGCCTATCATACCCAAGAATCTCATAATCTGCTTCTTGGTGGTTGGGTGCGGAAATTTATTGATAGCCTGTACCTTGTTCTGAGGAGGGCACACCTGTCCCCTTCCCACTACAAACCCAAGGTACTGCACAGTGGCTTTTACGAAGTCACACTTTGCCAAATTTACTACCAGACTTGCTTCACTAAGTTTCCGGAACAAGGTCTCCAGGTGCTCACAATGGCTCTCAAAGTCGTCATCATAAATGATTACATCGTCCAAGTATACGGTGCAATTTGGAATGTCCTTGACAATTTCATTCATCAGGTTCTGAAACGTTGCTGGTGCATTCTTAAGTCCGTAGGGCATAACATTACACCGGTAAGTACTCCCGTCCACCACAAAACCACATACCTCTTTAGCGCGCTCGGACAAAGGTACTTGCCAGTAACCTTTTACTAAATCAACTTTAGACAAAAACCGAGCATTACCAATTTTATCAACACTATCATCAACCCGAGGAAGAGGATATGGGTTAGTTGGAGTCAAACCGTTTAGCCTACGGAAATCAATACAGAAGCGTACCTTGCCATCTGGTTTAGGCTGCAGTGTTACGGGGGAAGTCCATTTAACGGTACCTTTCTCTATCAACCCTCTACCGAGCATATACTCCAACTCATCCCTCAGAGCGGGTAGTTTTATGGGGGGCACACGGTATGGGATTGACTTAAAGGGTAGATGGTGCCCCACGTCAACATCATGCATAGCCTGAGTAGTGAGGCCTGGATGTTCAGCGAATACAGTGGGGTATAAACCGAGCAACTGACGGATAGCTTCAAATTGCGGCTCAGGCAAATGGGCTATAGCCTCGTCAGCCCTTAGGCTCGAGTTCCCCGCCCATTGATCCGCTGAAACATGGTGATCCCAGCTATCCTCCTCTGAAGCTTGACTGTCTCCCTCTCCTTCTCCACCACGGCCGCAACAAGCCAACACAGGGACAGTGAGAGGCTCAGAGGGGCGCCTCACATACTCTTTTATCAGGTTCACGTGACATAACTGATTCTTCTTCCTCCTGTCTGGAGTGGCAACAAGGTAATCTAGGTCCGAAATTTTCTCCACAATTTTATAGGGTCCAGTATACTTCGCCGACAAGGGGTTACCCACCAAAGGCAACAAAATCAACACCTCCTGTCCCACAATGAACTCCCGGAGCTTCACTTTGCGATCATACCTGTCCTTCATTAAAGCTTGTGACCCTGTTAAATTCCGACCTGCCATCTCCAGACTCTTAAGCATGCGCTCACGGCTTTCAAACACATACTTCAACAAGGAACAAGGCGGCACAGTTCCTTCCCAAATTTCCCGCAGCATATTAAGGGGGCCCCTGACTCGGTGTCCAAAAATCAGCTCGTTTGGACTAAATCCCAGGCTCTCACCAGGCACTTCCCGAGCAGCAAACAGTACATACGGCAATCCAAGATCCCAATCTCTTCCGTTATCAGCACAATAACACCTGAGCATGCTTTTAAGGGTGGCATGCCACCGCTCAAGCACCCCTTGGCTCTCAGGGTGATACGCTGACGATACCACCGCCCGTATTCCATGCTGTTGCATTGTTTGCTTAAAGAGATTGGAGGTGAAATTGGACCCCTGATCAGACTGAATCTCCTCCGGGTACCCGTACCTTGAAAAGTACCACAACAAGTTACTGACTACCGTCTTAGCCATGCCGTTTTTCATGGGGTATGCATCGGGGTATCTAGTGGCAACATCCATGATGGTTAACAAAAATTTATTACCAGCCTTTGTGGGAGGGAGGGGACCAACCATGTCAACAACAATCTTACTAAAAGGTGGCCCAATTACAGGAATAGGGTGCAACGGAGCTTTAGGAATAACTTGGTTTGGTTTCCCGACCCGTTGACAAATATCACATGAGTTTATCCAGGACTGCACATGAGACTTCATCCCCGGCCACCAAAACAACTTCCCCAAAGCCGCCACCGTTTTTCTTACCCCCAAATGTCCTGCCAGCGGTGTGTCATGCGCCAAACTCAGTAGGCTATCCCTGCACTCCCGCGGCACCATCAACTGGTCCACTACCCCGGACCCCATCTTCCAGCTACGGTTAGGGTCTTGAAAACGCCGATACAGGATGCCATCTAAATAAAAAAAATCTCCCGGCTGTGCATCACCGTCCTCGTCGAGCTCCACAGCTCCATTAGCACACGTTTGGAGCTCAGGGTCCTCCAGCTGCAACCGACGTATATCTGAGGGTACCAAGCGATCTAACTGCTCCCGGAGCAATGCATGACCCTCCCCGATACTGAGCTGCTCCCTCTGTCTCTCTCGATGTTCATAACGTTGCTGTCGTGGAGACTCGTCATGCCCAGCCTCGTCACTCTCGATGACAGGCCCAGGGGCTACTCCAGAACTAAGTAATGGTGCTAATACTGAATCACCCAGGAGAGCCGCCGAGTCAAAACTCTTAAAACCAACTCCAGCTTTAGCCTCCTCCTGTTGATCGTTCCTCTGCTGGTCTGAAGACGGAGGACTAGGCTGTGACACTTTAGCTGCCCGAGCTCGGGTGACAGCACACGCCATGGGTTGTGCCTGGCACCGCTCGACCCACTCTCGCTCTTCCCTACTCACGTCGGCCGGCCTCTCGGCAACGACTAAGGGTAGAACCTCAGAAGCGGGCATTGCAAAGTCGTTGCCGAGAAGAAGGTCGACGCCCTCCACTGGCAGTTTCTCCACAATCCCAACATCCAATTCACGTGCCACACCATCCACCTCCAACTCCAACCGCACCAGCGGGTATGACCGAGTTGCATTAATACCCTGCACCACCACCACCCGAGCCGCATTTATAGGGTAGCCAGTCAAGTTTTTCATCAAAGTCTGGGAAGCACCTGTATCACGCAAGACCTCTACTCCATGCTTGCGCCCCGCCCACATCACGCAACCCCGTCCTCTATGGTCGCAAAAAACATCCTGAGCAGGGTTCGAGCCTCCCAGGTGCTTCTGCATTGGCTGTGCCTCAGCCTCTGACGAACTGCCCCGGGCAAACTCAGAAGGCTTCAGAGACACACCAATGTTGCAGGCCAAAGACACAGCTGCTGTAGGTGGTTTGCTAGGACAGACTCTTGCAAAGTGCCCCTTTTTATGACATTGATAACACTCTAACTCCCCTTTGGGCTTCCCTTGGTACTGGGAAGGGCCCGGCCCCTTCTTAAATGGGACGGTGCTAGTCTTGTGGTCAGTCTTGGTATCATAACTCTTGTACTTGTTTGCATAAGATATATTACTAACTCGGGGGGGTGGGGCATCACGCCCCTTGTTACCTGCCTCACTACGCTGGGCAGACCCGCACCCACGAATTAGTGATAGCCGGAGGTCAGCCATCTCAGCTGCCTCCTGTAGAGTTTTAGGGTTCTTTTCTTTAATAGTTAAAGTCATATCTGCACCAGTACACTTATAAAACTGCTCGAGCAGAAACAGCTCAGTCAACTGTTCGGCCGTCTCAGCTTTCTCAGAACGTGTCCAGTTAGCAAGTGCATCTTTTAAGTCCCGGGCATGTTCAAGAAAGGTCGCCTCCCTAGTCTTTGTAACACCCCGAAACTTCAATCGATATGTTTCTGGTTGCAACTCATATGCCCGTAGGACAGCTCTCTTCAATTCTGGGTAGTCAATGCAAGACTCTAAAGGCAGTGCATCATAAGCCTTCAGACCCTTACCCGTAAGTCTGGAGGAGACTAGAGCTGCCCACTTCTCTTCAGGCCAATTATGCTCCCTACACTTCTTCTCAAAACGATTAAAAAATTCTGTGACTTCAGTTTCACTAAATTCCGGCACCAACTTGACTAAGTGGGACAAGGACTGTTCTCTTACTTGGCCCTCACGGCCCATCCGAATCCCTGTCGACTCTGCACGAGTCTTATCTAAATCTATTTGAGCACAATATTTCTCTGAGTCGTACCTAAGCTCAGCCTCTTGCCTCCTGGTTTCATTCTCCGCCTCAATCTCATGCTGCTTCTCCTGCTTCCTAGCCTCAATCTCGTGCCTCCTAGTCTCATTCTCCTGCCTCCTGGTCTCAGCCTCAATCTCATACTTCCTAGACTCAATTTTAGCAAGCTCAAGTCTAAATATCATATCTGGAGACAGGCAGGAAGAGGGAGCTGCCACTACTGAAGGAGGGGGGGCAAGAACTGGGGAACCACCATACGCACCGCCCGAGGGCACTCCAATCTTCCAATTCTCATCCCTCTGTGGGAGAGTGCTAACCTCCGGCAACTGAGTGGACGGCACTGTGGGAGTCGAGTGAGAGGGGATCTGGGGAGGAACCCCCCCAAACGCCCTCTCCTCCGAAACCCCATGTCGCCCACGCAACACCCAGGAAATCAGCTCCCCCTTGGACATCGCTGCTACATTGGATCTGCCCAAAACCTTGGCTATCAGGTGCAAGCCATAAACATTCACCCCAGTCAGCCTCTCCTCCGTCACATGGTACTGCTTACTCACAAAAAGTCTAGCATCCTCCTCACTAGTTACTAACGGCACCTCCTCAAATGGCATCTCTCGCTCCTCGTCAATACTAGGGCACGACATACTGAAGTTCACCAAAAAATTCTCGAGACAAAAGTGTTAAACTCCCTTATGCAAGCACTAATTACTAAATTAACTGGAGTCTCTTAAATGCTCTCCTAATTGCCTTACAAAAAAAAAATATTCTTCAATATTATGTACGCTAAAGTACCAACAAACAAATGTTGTACAACTCTGCAAAAAATTATACTGTTCACAAAATCCTAAGCAAGGTCGCCATTTGTTACGACCGGGCACTCGGGTACACTAGGGCTCTTACACAGGACTCGAGTATGGCTCGCTGCCACAACGGAAACACACGATCCCAACCCCAGAGTACTGCCAGCCGAACAAAAAACGCCACTACCCTCCACAGTTCTATCTGCTATAACGGGGTATACAAGAACTCGGTACTAGCGTTTCACACAACAGACTAATAGCAAGACGGGAGTTATCTAGTCTGGTCAACAATCAAACAAAGAAGAAAGTACTACAACACTAAAGAATAGTGTTGGCCGAAGCCGAAGTAATCCACCCTTGAACTAAGAACTTAAGAAGTCCTCCACCCTCTACTTCGGATCGGCACTATTACGTTACGTTAAACAATAGTCCTCGAGCATCAAGCAAGGAATCTTCTGATAAGTTAGATGCTTCTCGAATACTCATAAGAAGTAAGTATCGGATTTTGAACAGCAATTTAATGAATAACTCACTGGTAATTAAAGGCTTTAAATTGACATAAGAAGAATTATAAGAATAAGCAATAGGATATGGCAAACATTAAGAAGAAGTACTCCGACAATGCACTAGCAATAGCCTACTAAGATTGTGCTCGTGGGCCACTAATCTCTGAAGTAGCTAAGCGTGCCACACATGAAATCAATAGTGCTTAAACAATAATATACATAAGGAGAAGCTTCAATACTATACTGTATCTGCTGGTCGAGCAAAGTCTAGCTGGGATATCTAAGGTTAAGAGACAATGGCTGAGCAAGCGGCTCGTAGCCTAGCGAGGTCCTTAAGACTGTGCGGCCAAATTACGGTAATTGACGGGATGCTCTCTTGAGAGATCCAGATCACTAGTATCTGGTTCTCTCCTGGCGATCCTCTCAAAGTCAAGCAAATGAGATAACACAGTGTTGGGTGGCATAGGCAAAAGCCCTCACTCGCAACACAGTGCTAAACTCCCACGGTACACAGTCAGAAAGACCACCTAGGCGTTCCACGTCTCCGTTGCAATTGTACTGGTTCAACCGCAACCTAGTACTCATAGGAAATCACAACTCAGAAACCCTATCCCAGTCTAGCATTGCCTAAACCAGCAGAAAACAGGAACATGAATAATCGCACACAGGGAAATGCATATACGAGTGCAACAAACATCAATCAATCCTATTCTAGTTAACCCTTCCAAAAATAGGCTATCTAACAGGCACTTATCTCGTGAGAACTCAAGCGATAATACTTTGGCTGACTAAATCTGCACCAAAGGGGTCATGGAGGTTAAACAGGGACGAGAAGAGAAGAAGATAGGCTGTTCAGAGAGTAGAGAAAGTTCACATCAGTCGGAAGAATATGGATAGTTGCAAGGGATATGAGAAGTCGCTTTGCCTGATGAGTTCTGAAGAAATGGTGGCAAGAACCTCTCTTTTTATACTCGGCCCTCTAGCGGCATATCTCAAACTACTTAAGGACCGCCCACTGGCAATCATGACGTCATATTCTCTCTCAATCTGGGATTGACAAAGAACTTCCCACGCGCTGAAAGGGAGGAAGGGAGGAGGGAGGAGGGAATTAGGCCTACCGGCCCGCGTGGCGCACTCACTGATCCCCGTTACGTAATATCTCTCTCTCTCTCCTCTCATCATTACATATAAGTCCCACACACAATACTTATATCTAATGATATAAAATAGAACTCGTTGACTTAGAAGAAAACAAAATACATAATGATAATACTTATAGTACAACGGTTCACATAAACTGAGTTAGGAAACTCTACACAGACTACAGCCAAAGTTCCTGCCCTGACGATCCTAGCGAGGGTGGGGCCTGACTGGGCGTTCTGTACAGCATGCTCATACTCGACATGCGTCACAATATTGTGACCCCCATACCGATCAGACCTCATATGTCAAGCTAATGATATTGTGGCTCCAAACCAATGCCTTCTCTATAGAGAAGGTGAAATGCTAGGTTTTACCAGGGTTAAATAGGAATGGGAATTATCCCCAGGCTACCTTTAGGATCAACCATTCCTGGTACCTGGCGCAGGGTACGAACCTCTGAAGGGAATTTAACCCCCCTAAAAACCCACAGGTTTTGAGATGCCTTGGGTGGGGTTCGAACCCTGGTTAGTGACGCACCACCATCACCACCAGGCCCGCGCGCTAACCCACTGTACTACCACAGACGTACAAAAGTATAGCAACCTTAGTCCGATTTTTAAGAACCAGATGATAGTCTCTCGAGATGAGTTTATTGGACTTACCATCTACGACTATCTTTAAGAACCACGGTGATAGTCTCTCGAGACGAGTTTGTTGGACTTACCATCTACGACTATTTTACGCTATACCTGACGTCAACTCGGGTTAGTATTATTGTGGGTGCGGGACATTTTCGAGGGCATTACACCACATTCCTTTTTAGTTAGGCTAGTCCCTAGCCTCGTAAGGTCGTAAGGTATCGTAGCCTTTTTGCCTTAGCTATCTCAATATGGTTTTTAGGGTTCGCGTGACGGGTGCTCCACGTAGCTACCTGGTCACATCCCACCGCTGCCACCAATGAAATGCTAGGTTTTACCAGGGTTAAATAGGAATGGGAATTATCCCCAGGCTACCTGTAGGATCAACCATTCCTGGTACCTGGCGCAGGGTATGAACCTCTGAAGGGAATTTAACCCCCCTAAAAACCCACAGGTTTTGAGATGCCTTGGGTGGGGTTCGAACCCTGGTTAGTGACGCACCACCATCACCACCAGGCCCGCGCGCTAACCCACTGTACTACCACGGACGTACAAAAGTATAGCAACCTTAGTCCGATTTTTAAGAACCAGATGATAGTCTCTCGAGATGAGTTTATTGGACTTACCATCTACGACTATCTTTAAGAACCACGGTGATAGTCTCTCGAGACGAGTTTATTGGACTTACCATCTACGACTATTTTACGCTATACCTGACGTCAACTCGGGTTAGTATTATTGTGGGTGCGGGACATTTTCGAGGGCATTACACCTTCTTGAATAGTTGCCTTGGGTGGGGTTCGAACCCTGGTTAGTGACGCACCACCATCACCACCAGGCCCACGCGCTAACCCACTGTACTACCACGGACGTACAAAAGTATAGCAACCTTAGTCCGATTTTTAAGAACCAGATGATAGTCTCCCGAGATGAGTTTATTGGACTTACCATCTACAACTATCTTTAAGAACCACGGTGATAGTCTCTCGAGACGAGTTTATTGGACTTACCATCTACGACTATTTTACGCTATACCTGACGTCAACTCGGGTTAGTATTATTGTGGGTGCGGGACATTTTCGAGGGCATTACACCTGGATAGAAGGACCTGCCCACGTATTTGAGAACTTCACACATATGGACCCCCTGGACGGCCGCGGAACCAGTCGTTAGCCCCCAACATCACCGGAAGCAAGATAAATAGGACCAGATCTACAAATACTATTCAAGATTCATGTTGCTAGTACTAAGTGTTATAGTACTAGTTTGACACTCACTTATTAACTTTCTATAAAGTGGCTAAAACCTTGCCCAGTGTAACTCATATTTAACCATTCCATTTGGGACGTACTAAGCGATCAGTGCTCATTAATTAACAGGCGACATTGACTCTCGTAATTACCTTATTCAGATATTAAAACTCTAGTGATATCTAACGTTCGCCCACTGATTTGTGTTCTACGTATTGCTGCCATAAGAATATAAAACTTAGATCAGTACCCCCATGAGGTTACTAGAGATTTCCGTGTTCTACAATATACGCGTGTCTAATCCTAACTGTGAGCTGCTACTTGGGCACGCGACCAGCCAGTAAGAGATCAAATCAGTGAAATTGAATTACATGAATATATTGAGGTCTTCCAGAAAATAAAACTTGCTAATTAAGCCAGTGATCAGAAGATTAATACCTGAACGTTGGAAGTGGGAGACTAGACTCCATCCAGATCCACTTATGCTAGTGTTGTTTGATTCTATTATATTGTCTTGCACGAGTATTCTGCAGTGGTATATAAATAAACGTGATCGTGTAACTTGCTACCATGTGTTTCTTTGTGTTCTCTATTCCTCATATCTTGTATTGTGCATGCAGTCTTATATACCCAGTCATTTAGAACTCACATTACCCAAGTTAAACCTGTAGAAAAACAGGGCATAACAGAAGGCATTGTCCAAACCCTATCCAGAACCCTCAACACAATCCACTATTAATATAACGAGTACCTGGTGTACCATAGCCGGTACAGTGTACCCTTATGTCAATATTGTGACTTCCATACCGGTCAGACCTCATACAGCAAGCTAATGATATTGTGGCTCCAGACCCTATCCACAACTCTCAACACAATCCACTATTAATATAACGAGTACTTGGTGTACCATAGCCGGTAGAGTGTACCCCTATGTCAAT
Source organism: Lithodes maja (assembly GCA_037953745.1). Taxonomy (NCBI): domain Eukaryota; kingdom Metazoa; phylum Arthropoda; class Malacostraca; order Decapoda; family Lithodidae; genus Lithodes; species Lithodes maja. Next base: position 42,340 of record JBAKBP010012509.1, read on the forward strand.
ATTGTGACCTCCATACCGGTCAGACCTCATATAGCAAGCGAGTGATATTGTGGCTCCAGACCCTATCCACAACTCTCAACACAATCCACTATTAATATAACGAGTACTTGGTGTACCATAGCCGGTACAGTGTACCCACCCCTATGTCAATATTGTGACTTCCATACCGGTCAGACCTCATATAGCAAGCTAATGATATTGTGGCTCCAGACCCTATCCCCAACCCGCAACACAGTCCACTATTAATATAACGAGTACCTGGTGTACCATAACCGGTACAGTGTACCTCTATGTCAATATTGTGACCTCCATACCGGTCAGACCCCATATAGCAAGCTAATGATATTGTGGTTCCAGACCCTATCCACAACCCTCAACACAATCCACTATTAATATAACGAGTACCTGGTGTACCATAGCCGGTACAGTGTACCCCTATGTCAATATTGTGACCTCCATACCGGTCAGACTTTACATAGCAAGCTAATGATATTATGGCTCCAGACCTCCATACCGGTCAGATCTCATATAGCAAGCTAATGATATTGTGACTCCAGAATCTATCCCCAACCCTCAACACAATCCACTATTAATATAACATGTACCTGGTGTACCATAGCCGGTACAGTGTACCCCTATGTCAATATTGTGACCTCCATACCGGTCAGACCTTACATAGCAAGCTAATGATATTATGGCTCCAGACCCTATCCACAACCCTCAACACAATCCACTATTAATATAACGAGTACCTGGTATACCCCACCCAAGGCAACTATTCAAGAAGGTGTAATGCCCTCGAAAATGTCCCGCACCCACAATAATACTAACCCGAGTTGACGTCAGGTATAGCGTAAAATAGTCGTAGATGGTAAGTCCAATAAACTCGTCTCGAGAGACTATCACCGTGGTTCTTAAAGATAGTCGTAGATGGTAAGTCCAATAAACTCATCTCGAGAGACTATCATCTGGTTCTTAAAAATCGGACTAAGGTTGCTATACTTTTGTACGTCCGTGGTAGTACAGTGGGTTAGCGCGCGGGCCTGGTGGTGATGGTGGTGCGTCACTAACCAGGGTTCGAACCCCACCCAAGGCATCTCAAAACCTGTGGGTTTTTAGGGGGGTTAAATTCCCTTCAGAGGTTCATACCCTGCGCCAGGTACCAGGAATGGTTGATCCTACAGGTAGCCTGGGGATAATTCCCATTCCTATTTAACCCTGGTAAAACCTAGCATTTCATTGGTGGCAGCGGTGGGATGTGACCAGGTAGCTACGTGGAGCACCCGTCACGCGAACCCTAAAAACCATATTGAGATAGCTAAGGCAAAAAGGCTACGATACCTTACGACCTTACGAGGCTAGGGACTAGCCTAACTAAAAAGGAATGTGGTGTAATGCCCTCGAAAATGTCCCGCACCCACAATAATACTAACCCGAGTTGACGTCAGGTATAGCGTAAAATAGTCGTAGATGGTAAGTCCAACAAACTCGTCTCGAGAGACTATCACCGTGGTTCTTAAAGATAGTCGTAGATGGTAAGTCCAATAAACTCATCTCGAGAGACTATCATCTGGTTCTTAAAAATCGGACTAAGGTTGCTATACTTTTGTACGTCTGTGGTAGTACAGTGGGTTAGCGCGCGGGCCTGGTGGTGATGGTGGTGCGTCACTAACCAGGGTTCGAACCCCACCCAAGGCATCTCAAAACCTGTGGGTTTTTAGGGGGGTTAAATTCCCTTCAGAGGTTCGTACCCTGCGCCAGGTACCAGGAATGGTTGATCCTAAAGGTAGCCTGGGGATAATTCCCATTCCTATTTAACCCTGGTAAAACCTAGCATTTCACCTTCTCTATAGAGAAGGCATTGGTTTGGAGCCACAATATCATTAGCTTGACATATGAGGTCTGATCGGTATGGGGGTCACAATATTGACATAGGGGTACACTGTACCCTTATGTCAACTGTTGTGGTTGTTCACGCATTTACGTGAATACAACGTAGTTTTCGTAATGTTGTCAGGTTGTATAACTAGAGGTATTTGGAAGGTTTTGACAACATAGTAGAATACGTTGTAGTAGTTACTGATATTTTGGTCTATAATTATACGTCATCCTACAACATTCTGTATTATAGTCAGGCGACCTTTATGGTTGTTTACGCATTTACGTGAATACAACGTATTCTTCTTAATATTGTTAGGTTGTATATCTTGGCATTTGGAAGGTTATGACAACATAGAAAAATACATTGTAGTAGTTGGTTAAATTATGGTCTATTTACGTTATTTCACAACATTATGTGTTTTGGTCCTGCGACTTTTGTGGTTGTTCATGCATGTACGTAAATACGACGTTATTTTCGTATGTTGTCAAGTTGCGGCTACACTTATATATGACGTTGTGACAACGTAAAATTGTTTATTGGGCTACAGGCCCAAATTTGGCAAATAGAGTTTCAATGCGGATAAATGTAAAGTACTACATATCGGATACCAAAATGAGAAAGAAAACTATTCGATGAATGGCACTCAGCTTAAGAGTGTAGACAGAGAAACCAATTTGGGAGTAACAATATCGAATAACCTAAAACTGAATCAACAATGTTCAGAAGTTGTTAAGAAGGCAAACAAAATAATTGGCTTTATAGGCACATCATTTGAGCATAAATCGAAAGAAGTTATCCTAACTCTTTACAATTCCTTAGTCCGCCCTCTTCTGGAATACTGCGTTCAATCCTGGTGCCCCTTATAATAAAAGAGATATAGACAAGTTAGAACGAGTGCAACGTAGAGTTACCAAAATGATACCTAGCCTATAAAACAAACCATATGAGGAGCGTCTTAGAGAATTAAATCTATTTCCTTTAACCCAGCGCAGATTAAGAGGCGACTTAATTCAACTAGATATATCGAAGGCCTTCGATAGTCTGGCACAAATCTTTAATTTCCAAACTTCCTTCGGTTGCTGTCCCTCCCTCTGTGCCTTTGTCTCTAATTTCCTTTCTGGTCGTTCCATAGCTGCGGTTGTGGACGGCCATCGCTCATTTCCTCATCCTATCAACTCCGGTGTTCCTCAGGGTTCTGTCCTAACTCCTATTCTCTTTCTAATTTTCATAAATGATCTTCTCAACTGTAGGCTACATCCAGTCCCATCCATTCATATGCAGACAACTTTATCAACTCACCCACAAAGATACGGAATTCGTATGGACACCCGAGAGAAACGCAGCATTCGGCACTCTAAAAAACAAACTTGTCGAAGCCCCAACTGTCGCTTTTCCTGATTACCAACAACCTTTCCGATTATATACGGATGTCACGGGATGTGTCACTATATGCCATTGGGGCCGTCTTAGCCCAAGTTCAAGACGGAAACGAACATGTGATCGCCTACGCTAGCTCCACCTTAAATACCGCCCAGCAAAACTACGCAGCCATCAAGAGAGAATGTCTAGGTGTAATATGGGCACTTAACCACTTCTGTTCATTTGTTTTAGGGGTCAAACTAGATATAATAACGGACCATCAGTCCCTACAATGGTTGCGAAAGTGTGAAACTAACTCAGCCTTATTAGTACATTGGAGAGAAACACACAAAGAATACAATTTCGAAACTCACTACCGACCCAGCAATTTACATATTAACGCCGATGCCCTCTCCCGCCTTCCAGTATCAGAGCACCCACCAACCAACATCGCTGCCCTTCACGACTCTACCCCCGCCGTTTTGTCCAAGTCAGGAACAGAGACAACTCCAGCTACCCTATTATAAGTACGGGTGACAATTTTATTCAGTTTAGGAAGGACCTCTAACAAGTAATAGGGAATAATATGTGTTTTAGGTCACATATGGGATATAATTTGCTATGTGTTTTCTATAGCTTTGTCTTACAGTACTAGTCACCGTAATATACAGTATATGTACTCATTACCGCCGCAAAATCAATTATTTTTCATTAGACTTTGTGCTAGGAAGGGTGCATGGAAGCACATTTTTTTTGTCAAACCACTAAAGTTTGAATCCGTTGTTCAAAACACTGATTAAATATTTTCAAATATAACTTAAATGCTGGGTGAGAAGGGAATTTAAACCTCCCAAAAATCTCTGGGCCTGGCGCTGTCTCAAACCCTGGTCAGTAGGCATATCAGACTCGCACGCTAACCACTGTACTACCATGGCTGTACAATAGAATAGCAACCTTAGTTCTCCTTGAAAGAACCAGAAGATAGTCTCGTGGTAGTTGATTGACATGGTGGGTTTATTAGACTTCTCCACCAACGACTATTTTACGGTATCCCAGACGTCAACTCGGGTAGTTTTGTGGTTGCGGGATTTTGCGGATACAGGGTATTACACAATATCCTTCTTTAAAAAGACTAGTCCCTAGCCTATTGTAAGGTCGTAGGGTATCGTAACCACAACACCTCAGCAATCTCCGGATTTTTAGGGTCCGAATGATGGGTGCTCGATCTAGCTACCAGATCACGTTCTGTGACTGCCACCAATGAAATGCTGGGTGAGAAGGGAATTTAACCCTCACAAAAATCTCTGGGCCTGGTGCGGTCTCGAAACCTGGCCAGTAGGCATATTAGACTCGCACGCTAACCACTGTACTACCACGGACGTACAATAGAATAGCAATTACCTTAGTTCTTGAAAAAACCAAGTGATGGTCTCGTGGTAGTTGATTCATGTGGTGGGTTTATTAGACTTCTCCACCAACGATTATTTTACGCTATCCCAGATGTCAACTTGGGTAGTTTTGTGGTTGCGGGATTTTGCGGGTACATGGTATTACAGTACTCTTTGCTCTTTATGTTTTCTTCCATTGTATATCCCTCCAGGCTTAATTTTTGTTGTAGTTCATTTATCCAGATTTTAGTGTCCAATTTGTAAACAAACCCACCAGGTGTCCGCGAGTGTCTCGCCGACTAGCATTATCAATGGAAGCATTAACCTAACCTATCCTGAGAGCTGCAGCCCCCAGACTCCCGCTGTCCACGCATCAGTAGGGCTTCCTGAATAAGGTAAGATTAAAAATAAATTGGTTCTCAAAGGAAAATAACGATACCGCGTACATACACAAATCTCGCGCGGTGGCATTGTCGAACGTCTGATTGGTTTTAAAATACTTTAACAATAGTTAATATTGTTAAAAACTACTAGCTTTGAAACGCATCCACAATAAATAAACCATATTCTAAGTAGGATGGGTTACTCTTTCTGTATTATAATATACGGAGTGTTATTGCTATTATTACCGGAAAAAATAGGATATGTAGGCCTATATATGCTCTTTATTCTTTACTTACCCATTAGTACAAGCCTCACCATTTTTGGGAACAATGTAGCTGAATAGGTGTGTATTTGTGGCTTTATGCGTATATAATTATGTGAAAGTAAGTGTGTGGTTAATGTAGGCCTACAGTATATTATGTGTGCGCGCACGTGTGTTTCGAGTGTTGCTTATGAGCGTGCGTTGTTTAATATAGTAGTTAGCCATTTATTGTCATTTTCTTTGAAGTTTACTTTATCAAAGAAAATATAATTTCTGCAGTAATTATCGTAAGCTGCGTTTTCCAACACGAACACTGGATAATAGTTGCTATTTTTATAGTCAGGATGGCTTGGTGCTCATTCATAATGGAGTACTGCGAGGGCTACACTCTGTATAATTTTAATGCTCAGGTTGGCCCTAGCGAGGACCTCATCAAAGTTCGTGGTTGAGTTTTCTGCACGAGGCCAGAAACAATCATGGGGATCTCCACTATGGCAATATGTAATGGTGTGTGGCGTCTGGGACAGTACCACGTTAAACTCATTAATTTTGGCCGGTGCTACGAGCTGGACAAGGGATGGCGTTGACAGTGATTAGAAGGCTTTCGAGATGTTGGACAACGTTCTTTGACATGGCTGGGAAATATTAGTTGTTGTCTGTTGTTGTTGTTGTTGTTCCCCAGGCTGTCTGGCCGAACAGCCCCAAGGTCTCGAGCAAGGCCAAGGCCATAAACGAGCGCCCCCACAAAATCCTCCCTGCTTACCACTAACAAAGCCCGGGGGTGACCGAAGCCACTCCAAGGCAGGGAGCTGAGGAGGGTGCGGAAACGCCCGGGAAACCAAAGCCCCACCCAAGGCCCTGTGCCCCTCAGCAATTATGAAGGGAAAGTTGAGGGGTAAGGGAAAAATGTGACGCTTTGGCTCCCAATCTGCCAACTTCTAGGTTGGCAGTAGGGAGGTCAATCCACGGAAAAGACGCCGCCACTCGAGATCTAGAAGCTATATAAGTAAAAGGAACAGTCAGAGTAAGCTATGGGTATGGCAGAGATCGCTCAGTTCTCACTCTGATAGACCAGCCCATCACCACATGAAATATTAGTTAACCCTCTTAGTATTAGATTTTGTTTTCAGTTTATTACGCTTATATACTTTATTCTAACTATTATTAGGTAACACAGTAAGACAGTATATTGAAAATTAATTGAGAGTTAAAATTTATATGATTGTAATAATGTGTCCTTTGTTGATTTCGGAAGAGCTTCTCTAAGCTGCATAAAATCGTCTAATGATAGCCAGAATAGAAAATAGCGGCCTAATGCTAAGGGGGTTAATAAGATTTTTTATAATATAGGGAGGAATATCTGGCGGCTAGCGAACTGCAAAATAAGAGATATAGCCTACAAGGCAAAGAAAATCATACAGGACCTGGTCATAGACCAAGTGACTAACGCAGAAAATCCCAATGGGATCTTCTATTTAGCTAGGCTAGGTAACGAAGACAGTAGAGATGTTGTTTGAGAACAGTGTGTCAGGAATGATAATGGGACAATTGTGTATGCCGACAAAGAAATTTGAGATGCTTGGAAGGTACACTACGAAAGATTACTCAACGTGGAATTTGAGTGGAATAGAGAGCAGCTTAGTAACGAAAAGCCTCTCGGCCCCCCTTCCTTTGATAGCCGAGCACCCCCCCCCCCCTCCTTTGATAGCGCCAGCTGTTGTAAGCAGTGCAATGAATAAAATGAAGGACGGAAAAGCTGCAGGATGCTCTGGCATTGTAGCTGAGATTATTAAAGCCTCAGGTGATATAGGAGTGAGTTTGGTCATAGAGCTGATTAACTCCATCATTAGAGAGGAAGTAATCCCTGATGAATTGCACAAAAGTGTATTAGTAAACATATATAAGGGCAAGGGGGACGCATTGGATAGGGGAATTACAGGGCCTGAAAATGCTTGACCAAGTCATGAAAGTCTGCGAGAGTCTTTGAAGGTATGATAAGGGAAAGCATTTCTATCGACGATATGCATTTCGGTTTCATGCCAGGACGTGGCACAATTGACGCTATCTTCATAGTCAGGCAACTGCGCAAAAGATGTCTACTTAACCCGGGAGCTGCAGGAAGACTCTTAAGAGTTCCCCCGGCGGACTGCGGGAAGACTCTCCTGAGTAAGTAAAATTAAAAATCAACTTTTGACATCGAAAAAAAAAAAAAAAATATATTTTTTTTTTTTTTTTTGGCCCCTGGGCCATGCAAAATCTCAGTCCTCTACCTCCCCTCCTTCCCCACTTTCCTCCTATCCCTCAGTTATCACCTATTTTCCCTATTATTCCCTTATTCTGAGGTATATTTTCGTGCTAACATTAGCGAGTTGCAAGCAGGGTGTTGTCATCACTGATGGCAATCGAGTGCAAGAGAGAGAGAGAGAGTATCGATCGACTGTGTCGCAGTGGCCTTGGGGAAAATTGGCGGGAAGGTAGCTTGCCTCACCCATACATTATACAACTCGCGGGCTATATCTCCGATTTTGACCATCCAAACGCTGTTTTCACTCGTTTTATTGTTGTTTCAGGTTAATACCTTTATAATCAACCCATAATAGGCGCATATGGATAATTATTAATGCTATTAATGGTACAATGAATATTTTAGTGACGGAAACACCTCAAATACGTCAGCACAGGGGGAGGTTTTCAATTACCCCCGTGCGCACTTCAGAGGTTAAAGATAAGGATCTGTATCTTGTGTTTGTAGACCTGGAGAATGTCTTTAATAGGGCGGCCAGAGAAGTTATGCAGAGAAAACTTGGCGTAGAGGAGTGGCTGGTTCGTGTGATAATGAAGATGCACGAGGACTCGCGAACGGCAATGAGGGTGAAAGGTGAACTGAGTGAGGAGTTTACAGTTCGCATTGGAGTTCACCAGGGCTCTGTGTTAAACCCTCTCCTCTTTGTTATGGTTCTGGAGGCACTATCTGGTGTTTTCAGAGTTTGGCTCCCATGAGAACTGCTATACGCAGTCATCCAAAAAGTGAGCTCTTCTATGACGTAAGTTTGGGGAGTGAGTTACTGTTTAAGGCACGGACTAAATCCCTGGAGGTGAACAACCGGACATACAGGTGGGAAAATGGGGGCAGCAAGGTCCGAGAGTCTGTACATCCAACCACGTAACACGGTGAAGCCTGTGAGGTCTTGTACCAGTCTAGGGAGTGAGACATGCAAAGCACTTAGAGATCCACTCACGGCTCGAAGCAGCCCCATCTCTAAAGCTGCTTTGCCTTTTATGCTTCACTGTCTTATCCCCTAGACTCGGGCCCTCACTCTCAGAACGCCACCTATTGAGTAGTTAACTCATTAGGGCACTATAGGCATTGCTCCCCTGTAGCATATTTTGAATATGGGAATATTCATACAGTGCTATTTAAGCAGGGAACAATGAGGGTATTTTGGGTTTTTTTCGGTGGGCTTTGTGGTAATGCACTGATACTAGGTACAGCACAAATTCCATCCCAATAATATCTTTCTATTGATACATTGAGATTCGAACCCGGGACCATTGGATTACAAGTCCAGTGGCAAGACCACTCCACCACACCTCCCCTATCTTACTCTGACTGTTCCTTTTGCTTATATATTTTCTTGATTTCAAGTGGTGGCATCTCATCTGTGGATTGACCTCTCTACTGCCAACCCTAGGTTGGCAGACTGGGAGCCAAAGCGTCACATTGTTCCCTTGTCCTTCAACTTTCCCTTCATAATATTGATAAGGGGCACAGGGCCTTGGGTGGGACTTTGGTGTCCCGGGCTTTTCTGCACCCTTCTCAGCCCCTCACCTGGGAGTGGCTTCGGTCACCTTGGCTTTCTTAGTGTTAAAGATGGGAGGGTTCTGTGGGGGCGCTTGGTTATGGCCTTGGCCTTGCTCTGGACCTTGGGGCTGTTCGGTCAGACAGCCTGGGAAACAACAACAACAACAACTATCGACTCATTGGCCAGAGGGAAAAAAAAGAGAAATTGCAACAATAATGAAAGACCAGTATTGTTTATCAGATCTACCCGCACCAGCACAGTTATGTTAGAGTAGTTAACACTGGTTAGGTAGGTAGCCTGACCAACCTGGTGAATAATCCTACATCTTTTCTTTCTAACTGACCTAGAGTAAAGTCAGTAAAAGTAGGTTAGCCTAAACTGAACAAGATGCAGAAATATACTTGAGCCGACCAGGACAAGCAAGATCTCTCTATTGGTCTAACTGGTAGAGTAACTGTCTCGTAGCCCAAGGGTCCCGGGTTCAACTCCCACCCAGAGCAATTTTTCGGGAGGCTATTTTCGCATCAAACAAAGTTTAGGCATGTTGGTAAAATTGTCAAGATGGTTGAAAGTAAGATCGGAGCTCCATAACTCCTCTTTCGGGTATGGTGTAAAACCCTATTCCTACACTAGAGCAGTTAGTCCAGCACCCTACTTGTATTCCAGACCGCCTTGGAGATCGGACCAACGTCCCCGACTTATTTCTAACCTCTAATCCTTCTACATAGCCTACACTATAAACGTTTTCTCTCCTTTGGGCTCCTCCGGTCATAACCTTATCTCGGTTACCTGTCTTATCTCTCCAGTATGGCCATCCGATCCTTCCACCCGGCAACTTGTGGCACTTTGGCGCTGCCAACTGGGAGGCTCTTCGACAGTACAGTACTTCTTTTATTGCCCATGGAATAATTTTTGCTTTCGAGACTGGGGACCCTCGAAGCGTGCAGATCGCATTACCGAGATACTCCTCTCGGGCATGGAGGCATACATTCCATTTTCTTTCTCAGTTTATTGCAAAAAAAATCTTAGTTTACTCACCCTTGTTCTACTGCTATCTGTAATAAGGAGGAAGCATTCAAACGGTACTGTCGCCTTAAAACTCAAGAATCTTGTGCTTTTTATGTTCCTGCACGGAATCAAGCCAAATCTGTTCTTCGACTAGTTTTTTCTTGTGGATTTTTAGTATATCCTCTGCTAAAATGCATTCCTTGCCTGGTTAACTTTTATGATAATCACTTGCCTTGGAAATTGACCATGCAAGGATTACATTTATGGCTGGGATTGCATCAAAACTGACAAAGAATCGATTATTTATTTTAATAAACAATATGCATGTAGGTATGTACAAATACTAAATTTTCTGAAGGATGCACTTGTGTGGTTCTACCTGTATTCAACTAACATGCAGTAGCAGGGAAAATTAAACTCATGAGTCTATGTTAGTGTAAAGATACCTTTATTTCACATCCTTACAGCGCTAATCGTCTGTACACTTTGTTGTTCTTTGGTTGACTAGATCCCGCTTACACTGTGGAGATGCCCGCTTGTCTTTTGTAGTAGTACGCTAGTTTACTTATGTTAGCAGACATCATGCGGGACGATATAGTGCTGCGCTTTGCTTCAATCCAGGGGCTGCCAACTCCACCAAGGCCGTCAAGTCATCCATCCTCAAAAACTTTATAATCAGTGGGAATTTTAGAATTGGCTTGAAATCATCTTGGCTTTGTTTCAGAAACATCATACTGAACCAGTATTACCGATTAAATTTGTTTTTTTCATAGGCTTGACATGCCAAACTGCACAGATAAATTTGAGAATAATATTCTCAAATTTATACACATATTATGTGTGAGTAGGTTAATGGTTTGTATATGCTTCATTTACCTTCACAAAATGTCAAAACCATTTGTGCACTCGCTTAAGCTGGTTTGTAAATTACCATCTAGCATGCCAAACAGGATTTGCACCAGCTTTACGAGTATATACTGTACATCTATCTTGATTGTTACACCTGGTTGGCAAGAGACAGCAATGATTCAAATTTACTGATTGATTGATATTTCATATAATAATTTCATGCAACAGGCGCAAGTATAATAATCTTGCCAGCTTTTAAGTTCATGAACAAAAAGCTTTCAGATGGCAAAAGTATTTCTTTTTTCCACCAGATATTTGGATTACTGTATAGTTAAATCCCATGATAGAGTCAAGCAGTGGAACTCAAATATATTTTCAGGAAAGAATTAAAACCCTTGGTAGATTTGATACTCCTTGAATGACACACAGCGCAGCCAGTTTGATTTACACACACATTAATCCGAGTACTGACCAGCGTGGACTCACAGCGAACAGAAACTAGAGTATCGAGTGAGAAGAAGGGATGTGAGCGGTGGTGGTTCCTGGTAGAGATCCTGTATTGTAGGGCCTCTAGATGTGTGTGTGTTGACTTGAGAACTCTTCCAGTTGATGATCGATACAGTAATTACTCCCTATTTTTACAGCATCAACTACAAAATTGCAGGGAATCTATGAAATGGTGAAATGAAATATAAGTTGAAGATTCCATTTTTACCTCGCATAGAAGGCATATCTTTCCCAGAATCATCCTGTATCTTACACTCTAGCTACTAGCAACTTTTATTTAAATTATTTTTCATACACAAATTTGGGGTTGCATCTTACATGAGGCGAGTCTAATATGCCGGCATATAATATAGGCTATACTTAATTTTCTTCTAAACAAAGTATAAATTAAATATACTTACTGCTACATACAAAAGAACACACTGAACTTATCAAATAAGTTTTTAGTCAAGGCAAACAATAATAAATATATATATTCATACATTTACAATATATTAAACTCTGCAAACCAAAACCTAGATTTATAGAAAATGCGTAAATATGTAGAAAAATTAAGACATTTACAATACACTATAAAACTCACTAACAAATATTGGACATATATCCAAAGTAATACTAAAAGTTAATGCAATAAAGAGTGACTACTATTATAAATTAATGCAATAAAGAGTGATTACTGTAGTTTATTGGGTATTTATGAATGATTATGGCACCATTTTGACTACCATACTTCTAGCATTGGCTAACATACACAAGGTGGTTTGAGAAGGGTAGAATAAGTAGGTAAAAGCAGAGAAGTGGATAGTTCAGCTAGAATTTGATTAACAAATTTAATCAATTCCATGATTTGCCTCTACTGTATACTCCAAAACAGTAAAGTTGGTCTGTAACTATTGGCAGTCTTACCCAAGACTTTTACTGGATACTACAGATCAACTTTACTTACCTTGGGGCATTTTATTTTGCTTTTGAGTCAATAGCCTTGCCTGGAGAACAAGACTTAGCATATATATGATAGAATTAGAAAAGCAAAGTTATTGTGAAAGTGTACAGTACAGGTAACTCGAAAACTAGTCTACGATCTGGATGAGAAATTGTAGGAGCTCATTAAAACAAAGCAGAAGCATGGCAAACATTAGTTGTTTCATGATGTAAAGTAGATTGCCTTAAAATCACTACTACATTAATGTCGCCACTTGTTTTATTAAGGGTAGAGGTAAACAGAAAAAGGCATGTCATTCCACAGGGTAGATTGCTAAGGATGTACAGTTTCCAAGACATGACTATGGTACACATACTGTGAAATGGTGATGGTAGTAATAGTCTCGCAGGCTATATATAATTTGGAGGCGATGTAATGCTAGTAAAATTGTGGCAAGAGCTTAAATAGAAAATATGAAGTGGAAAACACTTCCCAAGTTGGGAACCTTTCTTAGTCTCGTGGCAGAGTGTTCGCCTTGTAATTGCAGTGCCCCGGGTTCGATTCCTGGCCCCGGATAGCTCCACAAAAACATTTCAAGGAAGTAATTTCAACATCTAAACGAAGTTTAGCTGCTATGATAAAAATTGTAAATTGTAGAGTAATAAAAGTAATGAGTTCAATAAATTGCTGTCTGTACATTGGTGGTTAGCAGTAAAAGGATATTCGAGAGCGTAGTTGGGTGCTTTACATATAGATTAAGATCCCATGGCTGCTGGTTTGCCTCAACTGGTTGGTTACTGCTAACACTTGAGCTCTCAGAGATTCTCAGGGATGATGTTGATCTGGTGAGCGTGTTGAGTCAAATGATGTTGTGGGAATGACAGGGGGAAAGTATGACTGTCTGTCTGACTGAGTGCATTGTCTCCTTGTTGTAGTCGGCAAAAGTGATGTAACATGATATTGATGATAGTGTCATCATCTGGGAGCCTCCCAGTTGTTTGCTCAGACTTGTGACTCATTTCCTTACAGTTCGCTCGGAGTCTTTGCTACCTGGGCAGTAAAATTGTGGCAGGAACGTAATCGAAGAAACCACATGATGCAGAAAAATACATGAGGTACCAGCCCAAGTAGGGTACCTTTTCTGGTTTCGTGGTATGGTGTTCGCCTTATAATCGTGGCGTAATAAAATGGCTGTTTATACATCAAATTGATGACTTTGTCGTTTTGCAAAAATGTTAATAGAAGTGGGTAAGCCTCAGGGGAAACAAGGCATCAGAGATAATGATGAATTATAGTAATACTGAACTATGCATTATTCTGCTGTGGTGAACAAATACATCCAGCTCTCCACTGTATTTGTACTAGTTTTATATGTTGTCAACTGTATAAGCACTATATAGTCATGAAGGTCCCAAAGTGGATAATCACCCAAGGTAAGACCTTGGGTCAGCCAGGCAATGGCTGTGTCAGCGGGAATACCTATAGGCTAACCCAACCCCCATTCCCCTGCTAAAGACACTAGGCAGTACACCAGCAAACAACCTACCTTCATAAGTGACAGTGTTATACACCAAGAGTCAATATTTTTATAACAATACGAAGGTCCTTTTGGTTATGGAGATTATGTGGTGATTTTTAGAACAGATGGCGACATTAACACGGGTGATATTTGTGCCAATTACAATAGCTGAGTAATTTTGTTACCAGGGTCATTAAGTTACAGTATTATCCCATGACGTGGAACTCTTTCTCATGCAATTTGTAGAATTAATTCTTTAGTCAGTTGCACAAGTTTGTGTTAACCTAAGTAACTTTAAAGTCACCAATGAATTTAAGCTCATCCCCTGTTCTATAGTTCTAATATATGCCTTCATAATTGACAGTACCTACTGTAGGTCACATCCATTATGCTTAATGACTTTAGTAACATTGACCCTTTCAGTATGATAACACATTTTGGCATTTTCTTCTAGTTATCATTAGACAATTGTATACAGATTTGGAAGAACCCATGAGAATATAAAAGGCTGATACTATCTCAATTAACCATCTAGCTTCCCAAAGTATTTCCTAAACTGAATATAATCGTCCACTAATAGCCAGAATACAAATATGAAATGTGTTATTGTACAGCATAGTGCAATAGTTATGATAGTAGTGTTGTTTTAGTCATTTTGGGGGTGATTTTAAGCCAGGTGGTGACTTCATGTAGTGGCAACTTTGTTGTTGATTATGTTAAGGGGACCCACCTCGCTTTTTTTCTCTTTCTCTCCCTCTCTCTTTGGCTTGTACTCAAGATTTGTTCAGGATGATTCAAGAGTATTTTTGTATTAAATCAAAAGAGGAAAATTAATTTCAAGTTATGAAGGTGGGACACACTTTTATCCACAGGTATACATGGGAATTAAAGCTGAAGCAAGATATTAGGAGATAGGATGCCCAAGACTGATAGAAAAGGGTGATTATGGAAGATGTGAAGCAGGAATATATGGATACAAGAGAGATTCGTTCTTGAGTACCTCTAGGCAGGTGTACGAATCTCGTTCTTTGTTTATACAGTACTGTATATATATTTATATATGTACGAAAAAAGCCTATCGTGTCGTATGAGATCCAAAAGAATGGAAATATTGTAAATGAAGTGATAGATGAAGCAGAGGAACATGCTAACTATACTGTTTTTTTTTAGCCGACGGAAAATTGCCATATCTCCGTCTTGATTGCTCGGCTATTACCATATTTTAGGGTGAAGTATGTTATTAACCCATTCGGTACCGGGGACGTCCTTTCCATTAAATTCTAGCAACTATTGGACGATTGTATTCAGTCTAGGAAGGATCTGTGGTAGCTAAAGGGATGAATTGAGATAGTCTGCAGCCTTTTATTAGCTAGACATCCTTCCATAGCTGAATAAAATCATCTACTGGTTGCCAGAATATAATGAAAGACGTCGTCGGTACAGAAGGGGTTAATGAAGAAAATATGGCATTAAAATGATAGAGAGACATGGTCGTTTCATATTTTTCCACTGAGTTTCCAGAGATCAGCTGCTAAGGGATGTAGTTTTCCGTCAGGTGAAAACAAATGAGTATAGTATAATTGAAGCATCCTATTGGCAGCTATATCCGTGTTCTGTAAAATAATAATAAACCCTTTCTGCATTATGAGGCTTTATTTCACTGTTTTCTGGCTAACATTAGATAATTTCACACAGATTGGGAAGGCTCTCTAGGTATCTGAGGGGTAATATCTATCTCAATTATCCCTCAAGCTCCCATAATCCTTTCCTAATCTGACTAAAATCGACTAATGATTACCAGAATACAAGGAAGAAAATCGTCAATGTATACTGAAAGAGTTGAATGCTTTTATGAGTTCCAAATGAATCTATGGTGATAACTTTTTGCCATGATATCCTACAATTGAGGAGAGTGACACGGTTAGACAGACACGAACATCCATTTTAAGCCTTATGAGTAGGGTACATACGGGTCGTTTTTCATCTTTACATCACTTACATCACTTACGACTTTGCCACAGTTCGCTATATAAAATGTCCGGCGGCTTATATATAATATATATATGTACGATACTTCTAAGTGACTAAGCTATGGCCGCCGAGTACCCTTTAAGAGGTTTTCAGTATTATTTAGGGATTTTTAAGGATGTAGGACCTAAAATGCTTCATTAAATAAGATCCCGTATTAAGCCATGGCAACTACTCCCCGATATCGCAAGGAAAACTCGACTCCAAACTATTTCAAATGCCAAACTCCAAGTCTGATTTTGTAAATATATTAGGAATTGCATTTTCTAATTTGCGTGGGGTACTAAATCACACTCAATCAAGAAAAAAAAAAAGAGAATTAGTCCAAGAATATTTTTACAGTACATTTTTTTTTTTTTCATTTACTTCACTTTAACTAGATAACTTTATTCAGCTTAGAAATAACCTATAATCCTTAACAGGGTAAAAACCAGCTTTACTACCCTTCCAAGTCTAAGAGTTCCTTCCCAAGCTTCATAAAATCATCTAATTGCAGCCAGAATAAAAGAAAAACAGCATGATCTTATTGAATTTTCCTGCGAAATCGGGTTTACATGATTTCCCACCAAAGCGATACTAACCCGCTTGAAGTGAAGTAAAATAAGCAACTATATTACATGCGACTTATACATTAATGTCATGAGGTTGTATTTTAAGTACAAGAGTGATGCCGCACTTCCTAGCAGTCATGTCGTCAACTCTACCAAGTCCGTTAACCCCTTCATTACCGGTGACATCCTTTTAACTTTATTCTAGCCATTATTAGAAGATTTTATTCAGTTTAAAAAGGGCCTCCATCAATTAACAGGCTTCGAACTATCTCTCTTAACCCTTTTTACTTCTTCAGATCCTTCTTAAACAGCACTAAATCGTCTAAATATATCCTGAATAAAAATTAAAAAGACGTCACCGGTACGGAAGGGGTTAACTTTATAAACAACTGTAGATAACATGATGACATCCACAGACACCATTTAATATCTATAAACAGTTAAACACCATGATAGCATCTATTTTTATCATGATCACATCTATAGACGCCATGATTATATTTACTGCATTATCACCACGATGATAAAGTTGGTGTTCATTCCTTTCCATCTGGGAAGAGATTTTTGTATTTAGCGACCGCCAAATGATATAATTCAGTTTTGGATTTTTTTCTTGAAATACAGCTTTAAAAAGTATGACACTTGATTCATCTCATTTTGACAACTAATGATGTTAAATTCTAACTATAGTATCACCAAAACAATGTACTTTTAAATATATACTGCACTTTTCTTTAATATTGATTTTACGGTAAGCGCTAGTGTATCTTTTGTTTTTAGAAAGAAGTGGTACAGTACTTGTGAAAAAGTAATAACCAAACAATTATTCTTATTAATAGTTCTGGGGTGGGGATTTACTGCCAAGTGATTTTGGTCGGAGTACAGTGGCATAAGTGTTTGGAATTGGCCACTTGCGAGTTTCAGGCTATAAGGAAGTTGGAGCTGTGAACATCAATATTAAAGAGAAATACAATAATAATGTGGGTTTCTGATAGATAAAAAGTATGATCAATTTGGTTTTATGTATTTATATATAGTACTGTATTATGGCCGTATTTTAGCTGATAATTCTTCTAAATATTGATGGCCACAGCTCCAACTTCCTTATAGCCTGAAATTCGCAAGTGGTCAATTGGCGGACTTGGTACAGTTGGCCGCTGCTAACAGATGCAACGTAAGGCTAAATTCGTCACCCAGAGAATATGGAGAACACTGGAGATCCTGCAGTAAGAGAGATCAACCACTTTATTCTTTGGGGCCATTTTGGTGCCGTAATTATCAAACAGAGCTTTATTATATTTTTGGTCATGTAGAATTTAGATCCAAAGACCACACTATCCTGTTTCAGTTTTAGTGAATGTTAACCCCTTCTGTACCGGCAACGTCCTTTTAACTCTATTCTGGCTACTATTTGACAATTTTATTCAGTTCAGGAAGGACCTGTAGCAATAATAAGGCTGCAAACTATCTCAACAAACCCTTTTAACTACCATAGATCCTTTCTAAGCTACATAATATCGTCTAAATACTGTATAGCTAGAAAAAATATAACACGTCGCTGGTACTCAAAGGGTTAATAATGGGTACATGGACATATTTGAGTGTGGCGAGAGGTTAACAACACCAGGGGCACCAATATGGCGGAGGTTGGCCGGTCTCTGTCACTATGCAGTCTCCAGGGAACACTGAGTATAGAGTCGTCACTACTCAAATAATAAAGTCTTGTTATTATTGTTTTACCAACAGTTACCGTACATAATCTTCCCTGGCAGGTCATATTTATTCTGGGCTCAACACTCTCGGATCACACGCCCTGGCAGTGCATCCTGTTGTTACTTGCTTTCCTTTGCACTTATTGCACTCTTTATTCTGGGCTCAACACCTCTCGGATCACACGCCCTGGCATTGCATCCTGTTGTTACTTGCTTTCCTTTGCACTTATTGCACTCTTATTATTTCTATCTCCGTCTTAACCCCTTCAATATGTTGGAATAATTTGCGTTAAATTCTGGCTGACATTTGATGATTTTATTAAGTGTTGGAAGGACCTCTTTAGTCAATAAAGAGGTAAGGTCCATCTCTATTAACCAACTAATACTTACAAAACTGATTAAATTTGTCTGATGATAGCCAATATAATATGCAGAAAGGAGTCATCGTACTTGAGGAATATCTTTTTATAAGTCAAATAATAATTAAATTTCATATATCTTTGGTCAGCCTTTTAAATATTTATCTTCGGTAATCTTGTGGTCAGAAATTATATATAGTGACCTAATACTAGATTTTACAATTCAGGATCTTGCCAATTAATTTAAAAATCATCAACATTACATTGCTATTTTTAAAGTTGCATTTTTTGAGAGTCAAGGTGGATCGCCGCACCCAGGCCAGGGTGACCAAGCCCGATGCTGTCCTGGACTACAACGTCAACATGCTATATATGAAATTTTCTTGGATACAAATTTTAACATACCTTTACTTTTAGAATAACATGTACACTATCATGGTAAATAATTTCAAACAATATGCTACAATTATCCTAGAATTTATTAAGATGCTTGTCAAGTTATGGCTAAAAATATTTCATATACTGTATGTATGTTAGGATAGATCATTGCATAAACATCTTCTCTTATGACTAAATAACACTCTTCACAAAGCACAACCCCACACGCACACACGAACCCTCCCCGAACTAGCCTCGTAGACCAGAAATAAACCCCTTCAGTAGGCGAGGATGCAATTCCCCCTTACCTTCTGGCTGTCATTAGACAATTTTGTGCCGTTTTGGAAAGACAAGTGGGAGTCAGAGGGTTAATAATATTGACACAGTTTTCACCTCTTTCATTCCTAGCGATCATTCATAACTTCATAAAATCTTCTATTAGTAGCCAGAATAAAGCGAAAATGGCATCCTCGAACATTGAAGAGGTTAAGTATGTACACTCCCCAACAAAAGTAATGTCCACAAGTCAGGTTACTTAAATACAGTTGTTTATCTATGTGATTTCAAAATGCACTACTCAATTATACTTCTTTATGCTGCTTTAACGGGAGATGGTCAATTGTCCTGGCCCCCCCCCCCCTTCTCCCTCACATTTAGCCCCATTAGTTTTCAGATTTTAAGACATTACATTACATTAATGAAGTCAACGCACCAGGCGACAAAGGCCATATGGCACGAAATAGGTAAAGACGGGAAGGAAGTTAACTAAATATCATCGAGAACTCGAACATGATGAAGGAAGGACATAATACGGGAGATAGAAAACGAGGGAGATTCAGAAAGAAAATCTGCAAGACATGGCGGCCGGCGGAGGAAAGCCAGAAAAGGGAAGAAACGCGTGCGGGCAACGGAAAATAAGGGGCAATCGAGGAAAAGATGGGAGACAGAAAGCTGAACGGTACAGCGCGAGCAAAGAGTCGGAGGAGAACGGGACATTAAAAACGAATGGGTAAGTCTGGTGTGTCTAATGCGGAGACGGGCCAAAGCCGTCTCCCATCGGCGATTACGGTGGGAGGGATCAGACCACCCAGAAACGGACGGTTTGACAGAACGAAGTTTATTAACGGAGAGAGCGGACCACTGAGTCTGCCACCTCGCCCAAAGAAACCTGGACAAGGCAGGGAAGAAATCAGAGGCCGGGACAGCAAGTGAGGAGCGGGTACCCCGCACGGCAGCAGAACGAGCAAGGCAATAATAATAATAATAATAATAGTTCTTAAAGCTAGCGCATGCTAAGCTAGCTAAGGATAGCTCAATAAGGCCGATTAGGCGTATTTCCATTGGGGTCCTGTACTACTATCCCATCCCTTTGCTCATGAGGGATGGTAACGACTCAGTGCTTGTGAAAAATCTTTAATGCGCCGAGCGTGGGCGCGAACCCGGGCCTTATGGGTGGAAGTCCGAGGCGCTAGTCACTACACCAAGCGAGCCGTAAAGATCAACCCGCTCATTACCGCAAACGCCAACGTGACTGGGAACCCAGCAAAAACGTACAAGCTTTTTGCGGACGGAAAGGCGGAAAAGCCATTCCTGAATGGAAAGAACTAAAGGGTGTAGAGCAGGGGAGGACTGTAAGAGAAGTAGAGCACTGAGAGAATCAGAGAACAAAGTAAAGGACGAGGAGGGGAAGGAACACATAAAACGGAGGGCAATAAAAATAGCATAAAGTTCAGCAGTTAATATACTGGCAACGGGAGGTAAAGAATATTGATACGAGCAAGTGGGAAAAAGGACGGCAAACCCCACGCCTACCGACGTCTTGGAGCCATCAGTAAACACAGGAGTGATTTTAAGACAGAAGGGTGCTGAGCTGGTATGCACATGTCGGGCTCTGTCTTGAGTCGGCCATCCCCCAATTAAAAAAAAGGGGGATATGTGCCAGAGTATACTGTATAGATAGATGGAAGACGTTTGTTCCATTAATTTGGCGATTTTAAGACCTTTCACCCCATTTCTTATGTCAATATTAGGACCTTTCGTGCCATTTAGGTGTAATTTTTTTTCTGGCAAGCAATAGAGCCTATATTTTTATGAGGAACCGGCCTTTGGCTGGGAAAATTTTCTACCGAAAAATATACACATTTATCTTGGGGGGGGGGGGGGGGGGGTGTTTTTTTAAGCTTGATGGAGGTCTAGGGAGGAAACAAAGAAAATAATAAAAACATCAATAAAAAGGCAAATAAATCCCCCCATCCCCCCTTAATCTGCTTATTCCATCACAGCATATGGCTACACTAGTTGTATCAAACTATTTCGAGACTTGTATTGTGAAATCTAGAGCTAAATATCAATTTTGAAATCTGACATCCAGACACTTCTTTCGTTGTGGGGTATACAAGGTGGAACAGAGAGGTTTAAGTAAGAAAACATTGTAGTTTACACTTAATGTTGACCATATTTTCACTGCACTTTATTTGATTAATTGAATCATATTGTCTTTTTAGCAAATATCATGTTTTGTGATACAATTAAATGGATGGCAGTACAGTATGGTATAAGAGATTAGACAACTTTTTCCCCAACTTGAACAAAACCAAAGCTAAAATGCTAATATTATGAATGAATGAAAGAAAAAGATATATTGTATGTTAATACTGGAAAGCACAACAAATAGAATTTCAGAGTAACTTAGAAATATATAAAGTATTAATGAGAACAAATGTTGCTTGGGGGTAAAAACACACTGACAATTTAATATGTACTGTAGACCTTTCCGCTCCACCCATGTATCGTATTCACTATTACTGAAATGCTGGGTGTGAAGGGAATTCATGGTCTCCTGAAATATCCCCAGGCTACCTTTAGGATCAACTTTTCCTGGTACCTGGCGCGGGGTACGAACCTCTGAAGGGAATTTAACCCCCTAAAAACCCACAGGTTTTGAGATGCCTTGGGTGGGGTTCGAACCCTGGTTAGTGACCCAACCATCACCACCAGGCCCGCGCGCTAACCCACTGTACTACCACGGACGTACTAAAAGTATAGCAACCTTAGTCCGATTTTTAAGAACCAGGTGATAGTCTCGTGGTGTTATCACGTGATGAGTTTATTGGACTTACCATCTCCGACTATTTTACGCTATACCTGACGTCAACTCGGGTTAGTATTATTGTGGGTGCGGGACATTTTCGAGGGCATTACATTACATCCTAATGCCCTCGAAAATGTCCCGCACCCACAATAATACTAACCCGAGTTGACGTCAGGTATAGCGTAAAATAGTCGGAGATGGTAAGTCCAATAAACTCATCACGTGATAACACCACGAGACTATCACCTGGTTCTTAAAAATCGGATAAAAGGTTGCATTACACTGCAAGTTTGGAACAGTAGAAGCATGGCAACAGGTCGAAATCTTCAGCCACTCGCACACATTCCCAAGTATGATTTAAACACGTATGATATCACCAGTTACTTAGACATAATAAGCCAGTATACGATGTGGTATTTTATAATGACCGCGAAAAAAATCGCCTGGGGAATTTTGCATATTATACAGTTGGGAGAAGCCGTTTCCCAACTTGTTGATAAGCCTACCTTTAAAGAATTTATCCACCAAATGGTGGCACAGAATACGCCAGAGAGTACCTGGAACCAGTTTCGATCCTTCGTGATCCGGACCTTAGATCCACTTTTGGGTTCCCCCGTCGCCCCCAAAATAATAAAAGTCGACGAGATCAAGTATGAAGGGGATATAAATGTGACCCTCATACAACTCTACAGATACGTGAGGACCACGTATAGCTATGAAGATTACGACCAACAAAATGAACTCTTATTCACCGCTTTGTTAAACATCCTCCCACCCCACATCACCGCCCATCTCGACCCGTATGGCTTATTCGAAGAACATATGCTCTCCATCAGAGAAGAATGCCTACGCAGTTCGATGAATCCCCTATCCAACCCTTCAGCCCCTATCCAAGACTCCGTGCACCCTTCCAAAAGGACTTCCGGTGAAAGTCCAACCCCAGTGCACTCTTCCTTGCCTCTATCCTCTCCGACCATCCCTAACTCTTCCCCCACCATCCCACCGCTGCCACCAATGAAATGCTGGGTGTGAAGGGAATTCATGGTCTCCTGAAATATCCCCAGGCTACCTTTAGGATCAACTTTTCCTGGTACCTGGCGCGGGGTACGAACCTCTGAAGGGAATTTAACCCCCCTAAAAACCCACAGGTTTTGAGATGCCTTGGGTGGGGTTCGAACCCTGATTAGTGACCCAACCATCACCACCAGGCCCGCGCGCTAACCCACTGTACTACCACGGACGTACTAAAAGTATAGCAACCTTAGTCCGATTTTTAAGAACCAGGTGATAGTCTCGTGGTGTTATCACGTGATGAGTTTATTGGACTTACCATCTCCGACTATTTTACGCTATACCTGACGTCAACTCGGGTTAGTATTATTGTGGGTGCGGGACATTTTCGAGGGCATTACAATTACAACCATAACACAAATGTATTTTGATGCTTTGATCAACGTGGTAGTACAATTTCAGTGAGTAGTGATAAATGCAGCGTTAGTGGACTACACTCTAATATAATCTTTGGCATTATTTCTAAAAGTTATCGACTGGTTTCGGTCCTAACCTATAACGAAAGAAGGGAAACGCTGTGAAAAGCTAAAAGCATTACCATTTTGTCCTTGATAGCTTGTGTTGACATATTTGTGGTCATTTGTTTATTAAAATAGTTGTTGGTAATGTCATTTTATGAATCAAATAGTTAATTTAGCAAGCAATTTAAAAAACCCATCTCTTTGTTAGTTTGTTTCCTTTCAATATCAGCACCCTATATTTTAAACCAATAAAACAAATGTAAAAAAGGGTGCAGTTAGACCCAAAGCAATAATTTTATTCCTCCCTCTCTTCCTCCTCTCCTCATATTATCCTCTCCTCATCTTATTTTCTCCTCTCCATATCTATCTCTCCTCCCCTTTTTCTATCTTATCCTTTGCATAATTGTTTTGGTAATGCCAAATTTTCACACACTGGCCAAAACAACATACTGTAGATAAAGTATATAGCTCTTCTTCAGACATTCTATTTTTTTTTTATTTACAATTGTTATTGGCGAACACGACCGGTAATGCAGATGCAGCTATTGAAAGACAAAAAACTTCCAAAGAAACAGCTTTTGCTTTAACCACTAGTAAATTTAGTTATCTACGACTGCTCAATAGCCAATGGAATATAATCTTTTAGCCAATCAGAATCCAGTCTCCCTTCAGATATCCCTGTTGAATTTTGATATCTTTTTAAGCATACCAATAATTAAAACCCTGAAATCGGTGATAAATTGAAATTGAAATATTGAAAAATTTTACAGTTAACCCTAAATCTACGTGTATTACCCTTAAGTCGCCCTATCCTGCTAACAAACAATTGACTTAACTTTAAGTAATTGTCAAGTTGGAACCTTAAAAAAAATTCTCCATATTGTTTTATATACATACCATTTCAAGCTCATTTTCTTTAACCAACCCATATTTTGCAATGCATTTTTTCGGTGATAAATTTGTAACTGAATCAGTTGCTACAGTAATATTTAAGTAAAACAATAGATTTATATTTGGCTCTATATATGTCTTATGACTTAATTTTGAGTTGTTGCTCTACTATATACTGCAAATTCATTGACTTGTACTTTGCTTCATAGAGCAAAATAACAATTAGCCCTGCACATTTCGCTATCAGTACGACTTTCTTACAAACAAAATTTCCGCTGGATACTCAGAGAAGCAAAACATGTTGACAGAGACATGATATGATATGTATGAAACGGGAGCCAGACTAGTCCATAAGGAGGTTTGTGTACCTGCCTTGTTGTATATCTTGCATGTGTTCT
>JBAKBP010012510.1:0-67160 GCA_037953745.1 Lithodes maja
GTACACACACGCAAGCTCGCCCAGATATACACCCATACAAACACACACATAAATACGCGCGCGCGCGCGCACACACTACTCTGTATAAAATCACACGAGAGCTTTTATAGTCAACATTCGATGATCAACATTTTTCTGGCAACATTTCTGGAATATTTTGCACCGGTATCGGAAACTAGACTGATGGTAGATGAATTTAGGTACCAGACAAATATTAAATGTTGACCTCATAAGCTGCCAGACCAGTGTTGAGGATAAATGTTGAGTGAAAAAGCGCTCGTGTGATACCGGCTTAACTCTCCTTCAGTGCTTGCATACTTTACCTTCACTTAAGGGGAGGTTTTTAGTCGATTCCCTAGACTTCCATCAAGCTTAAAATTACTCGCCCTAGACCCGCTTTCAAGATAAATTTGTAAATTTTTCGGTAGAAAAATGTCCTGGCCGAAGGCCGGTTCCCCTTAAATTACAGGCTCGCTATCGCTCGCCAGGAAAAAATAGACGCCTAAATATCACGAATGGTCTTAAAATTGACAGAAATGGGGCGAGGGTTCTTAAAATCGACAAACTAATGGGGCGAGCGTCTTTAAATATCACAAGCAATGGGGCTAAACATGAGGGAGAAAGAGGTTCAGAAAAAAATCCTCCAGGTGGAAATCTCCCCTTAACAGCCAAGGAGGGACAGACATCTTCAAGGACCTTCAACTTGGAATACTCAGGTCCTTAGGATTATATTTATAGGCCTCCTTCAAGTAGAGAGCCAGGTGCAATAGGAAGAGAAAATTTTCCTTTTTTGCTCTCTCTCTCTCTCTCTCTCTCTCTCTCTCTCTCTCTCTCTCTCTCTCTCTCTCTCTCATAATCAAAGTTGGCTATGAGGAGTGTGTTCACCTTGGCGATCAATGAATCACGTGAAGATCATTGCTTTTGAGTCACTGAACACTCTGATCGCCACTGTTTGCCATCATAGCGATCAGTCCGAGGATAATGCCAAGACATGTACCAGTCACTTAGCACTGCATCATCCTTATTTCTAATATATAGTGATAATCTAATGCATTAATTTAAATCCCAACACTAAACACCTCCCAGTGAAATTAAAGAAATCATGTGATCCTCCCGGGATTCGAACCTGGGTTACCATATTTACCATATACAGATTTTAAACACTCAAACCATTACACCATCAAGACATTTGTATACTGCTATATTTGATGAGGGTAGAGGGCAAGTCTGGTACGCCAGAGACTAGGGTTCAATCCCCGGCTAGGGAATAGATCTTTGCGGGAGACTCAATCTTCTTAAGGAGAGGTTTTTAGTTGATTCCCTAGACTTCCATCAAGCTTAAAATTACTCCCCCTAGACCCCCTTTCAAGATAAATTTGTACATTTTTCGGTAGAAAAATTTCCCGGCCGAAGGCCGGATCCCTTAAGGCCGGATCCCTTTAAATTACAGGCTCGCTATCGCTTGCCAGGAAAAAATCGACACCTAAATGGCACGAATGGTCTTAAAATTGACAAAAATGGGGCGAGGGTTCTTAAAATCGCCAAACTAATGGAGCGAACGTCTTAAAATCTCAAAAGCAATGGGGCTAAACATGAGGGAAAAAGGGGTCCAGAAAAAAATCCTCCAGGTGGAAATCTCCCCTTAACCCCTTGAAGCTCTGACGCGTTTTAGCAGTTTTATTTTGGCTATCATTAGACGATTGTATGCAGCTTAGGAAGGATCTGTGGGTATTAAAAGGGTAAATACTATCTCAATCAACCCTTTGACTTCCGTATATCCGTTACTAATCTGAATAAAATCGTCTAATAGTAGCCAGAAAACAGAACAGAAACGCGTATTGGAGCTTGAAAGGGTTAACAGCCAGGCACTACATATTATCCACCAAACTTTATATGCCAGAGAAAACAACCACCAAAACTACAACCATTACTAAACCAACTACAACTACCACAACCATAACTACTACAACCACAACAACCACTCCAACTACCACAACCACAACTACCAAACCCACTCCAACTACCTCACCCAAAACTACCAAACCCACTCCAACTACCACAACCACTCCAACTACCACAACCACTCCAACTACCACAACCACAACTACCAAACCCACTCCAACTACCAAACCCACTCCAACTACCTCACCCAAAACTACCAAACCCACAACCACTCCAACAACCACAACCACCAAACCCACTCCAACTACCACAACCACTACAATCATAACCACAACAACTACCACAACTACCAAACCCACTCCAACTACCAAACCCACTCCAACTACCACAACCACTACAATCATAACCACAACCACTACAACTACCACAACCACAACTACCAAACACACTCCAACTACCACAACCAAAACTACCAAACCCACAACCACTACAACTACCACAACCACCAAACCCACTCCAACTACCACAACCACTTGTGACGCACCCAGTCCGTGGCAACGCAACCTGATTGTACTCCTAGGTACTCCACTGTACCGCCACTGTGCGGTACCGTGTACCGTGTACCGTGTACCGCTGTACCGTGCTGGCTGCTTATATTGAGTGTGACAACGTATAACTATGTTCTTTGTATCTCTGCAAAGGTCTCGTCATTTGCTAACCAGTGGTGGGTTTTGTTTTAAGCCATGTCGAGACCTTCCATTTAATATGTAGTATCAATAGAGAAGTTGATAGATAAGACAATAGGAATTCAGAGAGAGAGAGTGAGTTAGACTTCAGAGCGAGAGGGTAGCAATGGTTGCCAGACGTATGGACCGGTTGGCAGCCCTGCGCTTATAGCTAGGTGCGACAGGGTTGGTAGTACATTGCCGCCTGCATATGCTGCCTGGGTTGCCCATGTTGTCGTACTGCACATTGCATGGAGGCTCGCTGTGTGTTCCATGATCAGGTTGCCTAGAACCTTTGAGATTCTAACATCCCTTGCCCTCTCTCCCAATTTCTCACGGTTGCACTCTTTCTCTCTGACGACATTACTCTCATTTCATTCTTCTCTCTATTTAAATGCATACCCTTCCGTTGAGGTCCTAAAGGAGTTTCAGCACTCACCTCTCGTATTACTCTTAGGACAAGCATATATTTACATGTATTAGATTTAAGGGGTTAATGTGAACAGCGATCTTCTTGATGAGGATAGTTGGTGAACGTTCTACATGTTCACGAGTTATATGCCCAGCTCATCATCCAATTTGTGACTAGACTAGTGCCATGTGTAAGAGCCCGACCATGCCCAGGAGTTGTCTGTAGAGGGGCGAGGACTTGGCCTTGATTTGCCTACCGAGCCAGGAGCGAGTGTAGTACCAGAGACTACAGCTCGCTCGTAGTGCCGGTATAGTAGAGTAACGTAATTTATCTGTCCTTGTGTTCTCTGCAGTCTTTTCCTGGGTTCTCGCTTTCGGTGCTGGGACTCGTTGTTCCTGTGACTTGGCCTGCTAGCTAGAACACATGGGGATGATGAGTGGGTGATATCTTTATTTTACTATGCATTGCAGCTCTCTTTAAGTTTATGTATGTAACACTTTACAATACACATTACTCACACACAAGACAACACTATTAATACTTTCATGTATCAATTAACTGCACTGTCGTTTTGCTGCTGTGTCCGGAGTTCTATTGCGTAGGGCGCATACGGACTCAGAGGGGAGACAGAGTGAGAGAAGCGAAGTAGCCTATGCGGTAGTAGGCTACCGGCGCAGTACTGTTGCCTGCAACCTTTTAGTTATTCCAAGTATAGATTCATTATTACAATAAGTGACTACTGTTTATGTTCCTTCCATGTGTATTATTAGGTATCTACTGGATCATGAACATCTTGTATGCTACATGCTGGTGCATGTTAGTAGGGGACAGTTATTCTAGTGCACGCGCTTTCAAGTAGGCGTGTACATTTGTCATTTAGCATTTCACTGTCATACCTTTAGCCTGCTTCTATTCTACATTATTAGAGGCTTAATATTAACGTAGTTTCTTGAGTATTGCATTTCTTTAGTCATAACGTAACCTATAAATGTCTGAGGGAGTTTAGCCTCATAGCCTACCCCTGTTGTACACTTTCGCCGAGTTAAGGTACCTCGTTACCATAGACGATAACTCTGTAGGGCGTTGGTGCTTTTGTTGTCTGGAGCATATAGTATTTGGGACTGGAATCGAGCGTGTCATTGTCACATAAGCCATTTCTGTCCTACGATCAAGAATCCCGAATATGTATTGCCGATCCAGCCGTAACAAAATGGCGACCTTGCACAAGATTCAGTAGTATCCTATCACATGTTTTTTGGAGAACTATTCTATGCTACCTAGTAGAGCTGGCTAGAATTTTCTTGCATATTGGAGGAATTTTTATTGTGTCATTATTGTATTGGTGGACTTGCAGATTGTTTCGTTGGGGGTGTCTAGAGTAGAGTCATTCAAGCATCTTTAACATTTTGTGAGTCGAGACTGCAATTAGTAATAAGCACTTCTTTTTTTTTATGAACAGCAATTGTATAACCAGCACTATGTCTAATGACTCATCATTTACGGGGGAGGATAACACGGTACAGCCTAGTAACCAGCAAGTACAACAGATGTTTAGGGAGGGGAGTGTTATAAGTGGAGAGAGGGATGCCCGGGCATTTTTGCAGACACCTTTGACCGAACAGCGCCTGCAGGCTATTGATTGTTACGGTCTTCGCTGTTTAGCCACGGTTTTGGGGCGGGACTGTCCTGACAGTTGGCCCAAGAAGAATTTGGTGGCATGTTTGTTGGGTGATGGCGATGGGGCGGTGGGTGGAGTGGGGTCTTGGGGGGTTCCCTCCAAGCCTCCATTCCACTCTACCCCTGAGCTGGGCCCTCAGCCAGCGAGTCTTAGCACGATGCAGCAGGAGGGTTCTCAAGGGCAAGCTGGCTTACCCGTAAACACGTCTCGGTGTGGATCCCCCATTTTGTGCTCTCCCCCCCCAGGCCTGTCTCCTGAGATGTTATTTCAGCTAGAACTAGCTAAGTTTAAGCTGCAGGAGACTCAGATACAGATACAACAGGCTAGTATAGAACGCATAGAGGTTGCTAGAATCCAAGCCAATCAGGATGCAACCAGGTACCAGGCTGAAATGGATGTCGAGAAGTCTAGAGTAGAGACCACGGGGCGTCATCTCGGTGGTGGGCACCGGGTTACAGACTCACTTTCGCATTTAATTAAGTTAGTACCCGCATTTGATGAGACAGCAGTGACTGAGTTTTTTGCTCGTTTCGAAAAGAAGTGTCGTGAGTATGACTGGCCGGAGGTTAAATGGGCAGCATTAGTTTCATCACGTCTAGTGGGTAAGGGGTTGAAAGCCTACGATGCACTGTCACTGGACGAGAGTGTAGTGTATGGACTGGTGAAGGAGGCTGTGCTCCGGGCCTACGAACTGCAACCCGAAACTTATAGATTGAAGTTCCGTGGCGTGAATAAGAAGAGCGACGTCAGTTTTATGGAGCACGCACGGGACTTAACAGATGCAGGTAATAACTGGTTTCGGTCCGAGCACGCAGAGTCGGCTGAGGAAATTAAGCAACTTTTCTATCTGGAACAGTTTTACAAATGTACTGGAACCGATCTAACGCTGAACATTAAGGAAAAATGTCCCAAGACAGTAGAGGAGGCTGCCAAGATGGCAGACCTCAGATTATCATTGATTCGTGGTTGCGGTGCCGCTCAGAGGGCTGAGTCAGGGCAGAAGGGGCGCTATACCCCACCCACCAGAGTTTTCGATAATAACAAATCCTATGACACACATAACCACACTAAATGCATTGCACCTAATAACACCTACAAACACAAGCCTCTCCCGTTTACTAAAGGTCAGGCCCCTTCTTCGCCCGCACAAGGGAAGAAGCCCATTGGGGATGTGAAATGTTACAAATGTCAGAAGCTAGGCCATTATTCACGTGAGTGCCCTAGTAACACTCCCGCTAAGCCGGTGTCATTGGTTCACAGTATCGGTGTGTCTCTGAAGGCTGCAGCAACTGCCCGGGGTAGGTTGTCAGCAGCTGAGGCACACGCGGTAAAGAAGCGTACGGAAGGCTCGACACCTGTCCGGGACACTTTCTGTGACCATCGGGGACACGGGTTTGTGAGCTGGGGGAGTGAACTACGGAGGGTTGACTTGCTGAGGGATACGGGGGCTTCGCAAACTTTGTTGAGGAACTTCACAGGGAAACCGATAAATGCGGCCAGAGTTGTTGTGGTGCAGGGTATAAATGCTACGAGGTCATACCCACTTGTGAGGTTGGAGTTGAGAGTGGGAGAGGTGTGCAGGGAGCTGGATGTAGGGATCGTTGAGTGTTTGCCGGTTGAGGGCGTCGACCTTCTTCTCGGCAACGACTTTGCGGTGCCCACTTCCGGGACTCCACCCTTAGTCGTTGCCGAGAGGGCGGCCGACGTGGATGGTGAGAATCGGGAATGGGTTGGGAGGTGCCAACAGGATGAGATGGCCTGTGTGGTAACCCGATCTCGCTCTGCGGCTCCTGCACAGCCTAGCACTCAACCTCGGGGACAGTGGAGGAAGGATCAGGAGAAGGTTGCTAAGGGCAGGAAAAGGGACATTGATTCTGCTGCACTTCTCGGTGATTCGGTACTTGGACCTATAATAAACACGGGAGTTGACTCTGGCCCAGATATGGTGCGTAACAAGGCAGAGTTGGGTAAGACTTCGCGTGAGGCAAGAGCTGTAGCGAGAGCCACTAAGGCAGTAGAGCCTACTAGCCGGGGTAATGTCTTATTACAAAACCATCTTGATGCATTGACGCCCAGGGACATTAGTGAGCAGCAGCTGCAAGACGCTAGCCTAGCTCGTTATAGCAATGGTGCCATAGAGTTGGAGGAAGATGGGGATGCGAAGCCGGGAGATTTCTTTAGGCTCAACAGGATATTGTACCGCAGATTTCTAGACCCCAAATCGAAGTGGGAGGGCGGTGCGAGGGTAGTAGACCAGGTGGTTGTTCCAAATAAGTATAGAGAGTCCTTATTGTGTCTGGCGCATGATGTGCCGGTGGCGGGTCATTTGGGGGTAACAAAAACATTGGCGGCATTGGGCAGGTTTTTCTGGTGGCCTGGGGTCAAGGCTGATGTCTGTGCATGGGTGGCTGGGTGTGCGACCTGCCAGACAACGGGGAAGCCTAACCAGACAATCCCGAAGGCACCTTTGTTTCCCATACCTGTCACCGGGCCTCCGTTCAGCAAAGTTGTAGTAGATTTGGTTGGCCCTTTCCCACCTACTAGTAGTGGCAATAAATTCCTGTTGACAATCATGGATGTGGCTACGAGATACCCGGACGCATACCCCATGAGAAACGGCTCGGCAAAGGCAGTTGTTAAAAACTTATTATTGTTCTGTTCCCGTTATGGATTTCCACGTGAGGTGCAGTCAGACCAGGGGAGCAATTTTACATCCAAATTGTTCAAGCAAACCCTTCAGTTGCACGGTATATGTTCTGTAGTGTCGTCAGCCTACCATCCCGAGAGTCAGGGAGTCTTGGAGCGGTGGCACTCGACCCTGAAGAGTATGCTACGCTGTTACTGTGCAGAACATGACACTGATTGGGATTTGGGTCTGCCGTATGTTCTGTTCGCTGCACGTGAAGTCCCAGGAGAGAGCCTGGGGTTCAGTCCAAATCAACTAGTCTTTGGCCATAATGTGAGAGGACCTTTAAGTATGGTGAAAGAGATCTGGGAGGGCGAAGAGAAGCCGGGGTCTGTACTTAAATATATCCTTGAGAGCCGGGAGAGACTTATAGGTTGCATGGCAGCGGCAGGTAATAACTTGGTTAATGCACAGGCGGTCATGAAGCACCAGTATGACGCCAAGGTGAAGCTTCGGGAGTTTTCGGTGGGTCAGGAGGTAATGTTGCTTTTACCTTTGCCTGGACACCCCCTTTCTGCCAAGTTTATTGGGCCGTATGTGGTGGCTAAGAAACTGTCCGACCTTGATTATCTCGTTGCAACACCTGACCGTAGGAAAAAACATCAGTTATGTCATGTTAACCTCATGAAAGAGTATGTGAGACGCCCCTCAGAGCCTCTCACTGTCCCTGTGCTGGCCTGCAGCGGCCAGGGTGGAGAAGGAGGTGGGGACAGTCATGCTGCTGAGGAGGATAGCTGGGACTGTGTCATTTCCGCGGAACAGTGGGCGGGGAATACTGAACAAGAGGCTAGGCAAGCTGTAAGTCACCTGCCTGAGCACCAGGGTGCTGCTGTCCTAGGCCTGTTCAGGTCATACCCCTCTGTTTTCGCCGAACACCCAGGTCTCACTACTCAGGTAACGCACGACGTGGACGTCGGTGATAATGTGCCCTTCAAGTCAGTGCCCTACCGTGTGCCCCCGGTAAAGTTGCCAGCTTTACGGGAGGAGTTAAAGTACATGGTTGAGAGAGGGATGATCACTGAAGGTTATGTGAAGTGGACATCACCCGTCACGTTGCAGCCAAAACCTGACGGCAAGGTGCGGTTCTGCATAGATTTTCGTAGGCTAAATGGCTTGACCACTACCAACCCTTACCCTTTGCCTCGAGTTGACGACAGCGTGGACAAGATAGGGAATGCAAAGTACCTTACTAAAATTGATCTTGTAAAAGGCTACTGGCAAGTACCCCTGTCGGACCGAGCTAAGCAAGTTTGTGGTTTTGTGGTAGATGGCAAGACCTACCAATGTAACGTAATGCCTTATGGGCTTAAGAACGCACCTGCCACGTTTCAGAACCTGATGAACGATATTTGTGACGAAATCCCTAACTGCACGGTCTACCTTGATGACGTGATAGTGTATGATGACAATTTTGAAAATCACCTAAGGCACTTAGAGACCCTGTTTGGGAAGTTGCACGATGCTGGGCTGGTGGTGAACCTGAGGAAGTGCGAGTTTGTAAAGGCTACTGTGCAGTATCTTGGCTTCGTGGTCGGGTTAGGCCGGGTGTGCCCCCCCCTGAGCAAGATACAGGCTATCAATATGTTTCCCAGGCCCACCACTAAGCGCCAGGTCATGCGGTTCCTAGGTATGATAGGCTATTATAGGCGCTTCATCCGGGGATACTCTACGTCTTAGCACCGTTAACTGATCTACTGTCGAAGTCAGTGAAGTTCTGTTGGGCTGCGGAGTGTCAGAGGGCTTTCGCCCTAGTCAAGCACCTGCTGTGTACACATCCGATTTTGAGAGCCCCAGACTTCTCCAGGAGTTTTCAGCTGGCGACTGATGCCAGCGGTGTGGGTGCCGGGGCAGTGTTACTGCAGACTGATTCCGAGGGCTTGGAACACCCAGTGAGCTTCTTTTCTCGCAAGTTTAATTCGGCACAAAGGAATTACTCGACTATAGAGAAGGAGCTTCTTGCTATCGTTTTGTCGCTCAAACATTTCGAAGTTTATGTTCCAGCCTACGGCCCGGTAGTGACGATTTATACGGACCATCATCCCTTGAAATTCCTAAATCAGTTTCACAATCGGAATATGCGGTTGACCAGGTGGTCCCTAATGCTCCAAGAGTATAATCTCAACATTCAGCATATTGCCGGGAGTGAGAACGTGATAGCAGATTGTCTATCAAGGGTTGATGATCCAGGATAGTCGTGCACGGTGTGTGGGTTGAGCAGGAGTAAAATTAGGCTATCATAACGCCGTCCAAAAAGATTATAAAACAATAAAATAAACGAGAATTTTTTTTTTAGTTTTGTAAGTCTTTATTGTTGTAGCATGATGCATGCGATATTGTGTTTTATGTATAATTCACACTTCAGTTGTTGTGCACCTTTTGCAATTAGTGGCAGCTAAGGGTAGCAGGTCGGTTGGTTGCCTGTCAGATTTTGATAATGCTTCTAAGGTCGATTATCTAAAATCTTGGGGGGGCTGTGACGCACCCAGTCCGTGGCAACGCAACCTGATTGTACTCCTTGGTACTCCACTGTACCGCCACTGTGCGGTACCGTGTACCGTGTACCGCTGTACCGTGCTGGCTGCTTATATTGAGTGTGACAACGTATAACTATGTTCTTTGTATCTCTGCAAAGGTCTCGTCATTTGCTAACCAGTGGTGGGTTTTGTTTTAAGCCATGTCGAGACCTTCCATTTAATATGTAGTATCAATAGAGAAGTTGATAGATAAGACAATAGGAATTCAGAGAGAGAGAGTGAGTTAGACTTCAGAGCGAGAGGGTAGCAATGGTTGCCAGACGTATGGACCGGTTGGCAGCCCTGCGCTTATAGCTAGGTGCGACAGGGTTGGTAGTACATTGCCGCCTGCATATGCTGCCTGGGTTGCCCATGTTGTCGTACTGCACATTGCATGGAGGCTCGCTGTGTGTTCCATGATCAGGTTGCCTAGAACCTTTGAGATTCTAACATCCCTTGCCCTCTCTCCCAATTTCTCACGGTTGCACTCTTTCTCTCTGACGACATTACTCTCATTTCATTCTTCTCTCTATTTAAATGCATACCCTTCCCTTGAGGTCCTAAAGGAGTTTCAGCACTCACCTCTCGTATTACTCTTAGGACAAGCATATATTTACATGTATTAGATTTAAGGGGTTAATGTGAACAGCGATCTTCTTGATGAGGATAGTTGGTGAACGTTCTACATGTTGTTCACGAGTTATATGCCCAGCTCATCATCCAATTTGTGACTAGACTAGTGCCATGTGTAAGAGCCCGACCATGCCCAGGAGTTGTCTGTAGAGGGGCGAGGACTTAGCCTTGATTTGCCTACCGAGCCAGGAGCGAGTGTAGTACCAGAGACTACAGCTCGCTCGTAGTGCCGGTATAGTAGAGTAACGTAATTTATCTGTCCTTGTGTTCTCTGCAGTCTTTTCCTGGGTTCTCGCTTTCGGTGCTGGGACTCGTTGTTCCTGTGACTTGGCCTGCTAGCTAGAACACATGGGGATGATGAGTGGGTGATATCTTTATTTTACTATGCATTGCAGCTCTCTTTAAGTTTATGTATGTAACACTTTACAATACACATTACTCACACACAAGACAACACTATTAATACTTTCATGTATCAATTAACTGCACTGTCGTTTTGCTGCTGTGTCCGGAGTTCTATTGCGTAGGGCGCATACGGACTCAGAGGGGAGACAGAGTGAGAGAAGCGAAGTAGCCTATGCGGTAGTAGGCTACCGGCGCAGTACTGTTGCCTGCAACCTTTTAGTTATTCCAAGTATAGATTCATTATTACAATAAGTGACTACTGTTTATGTTCCTTCCATGTGTATTATTAGGTATCTACTGGATCATGAACATCTTGTATGCTACATGCTAGTGCATGTTAGTAGGGGACAGTTATTCTAGTGCACGCGCTTTCAAGTAGGCGTGTACATTTGTCATTTAGCATTTCACTGTCATACCTTTAGCCTGCTTCTATTCTACATTATTAGAGGCTTAATATTAACGTAGTTTCTTGAGTATTGCATTTCTTTAGTCATAACGTAACCTATAAATGTCTGAGGGAGTTTAGCCTCATAGCCTACCCCTGTTGTACACTTTCACCGAGTTAAGGTACCTCGTTACCATAGACGATAACTCTGTAGGGCGTTGGTGCTTTTGTTGTCTGGAGCATATAGTATTTGGGACTGGAATCGAGCGTGTCGTTGTCACATAAGCCATTTCTGTCCTACGATCAAGAATCCCGAATATGTATTGCCGATCCAGCCGTAACACACTACAATCATAACCACAACCACTCCAACTACCACAACCACCAAACCCACTCCAGCTACCACAACCACAACTACCAAACCCACTCCAACTACCACAACCAAAACTACCAAACCCACAACCACTACAACTACCACAACCACCAAACCCACTCCAACTACCACAACCACTACAATCATAACCACAACCACTACAACTACCACAACCACCAAACCCACTCCAGCTACCACTACAACTACCACAACCACAACAACTACCACAACCACAACAACTACCACAACCACAACCACAACTACCAAACCCACTCCAACTACCACAACCACAACTACCAAACCCACTCCAACTACCACAACCAAAACTACCAAACCCACAACCACTACAACTACCACAACCACCAAACCCACTCCAACTACCACAACCACTACAATCATAACCACAACCACTACCACAACCACTACAACTACCACAACCACAACTACCAAACCCACTCCAACTACCACAACCACTACAATCATAACCACAACCACTCCAACTACCACAACCACAACCACCAAACCCACTCCAGCTACCACAACTACCAAACCCACTCCAACTACCACAACCAAAACTACCAAACCCACAACCACTACAACTACCAAACCCACAACCACTACAACTACCACAACCACCAAACCCACTCCAACTACCACAACCACTACAATCATAACCACAACCACTACAACTACCACAACCACTCCAACTACCACAACAACTACCAAACCCACTCCAACTACCACAACCACTACAATCATAACCACAACCACTACAACTACCACAACCACAACTACCAAACCCACTCCAACTACCACAACCACTACAACTACCACAACCACCAAACCCACTCCAACTACCACAACACTACAACTACCACAACCACAACTACCAAACTCACTCCAACTACCACAACCACTACAATCATAACCACAACTACCAAACCACTACAACTACCACTACAATCATAACCACAACCACTACAACTACCACAACCACAACTACCAAACCCACTCCAACTACCACAACCACTACAATCATAACCACAACCACTCCAACTACCACAACAACTACCAAACCCACTCCAACTACCACAACCACTACAACTACCAAACCCACTCCAACTACCACAACTACTAAACCCACTCCAACTACCACAACCACTACAATCATAACCACAACCACTCCAACTCCAAGGCGGGTGCCCAACCCCGAAAGGGGTTGAAATAGGGGAGCTATCCCCCCACCAAAGGCGGCTTTCTCGGGCCTTTCCTAGCTGATGCTGAGAGGATTGGGTTCTAGTCATGTGGTGATGGGCTGGTCTATCAGAGTTGTGACGTTGACCACTCCGTTAGAACCGCATGGCTTGTCCTACAGTGACTCACTAGGATCGCCAGGGCAGTGGATGGGGCTACAGTTTGTGTATTAGAGTGTGCTTTGTTTCATATGAAAGCTGTGTCATGGGCAGTCCAGAAAGGCTCTTTGTTTTCGCCCATGTCAAGGCTTTATATATTTAATTGTAAAGTATATGTTTTGTCATTAACTAGTAATGATAGGATCTGGGAGAGAGAGAGGGAGTAGAACAGAGCGAGAGGGGGCGCGCAGTGTTTTTTGTCCCGCTCGATGACGTCACGGCTGGCTGCCTCGCGGGGGTTGGTGGAGAGAGGTCCTTACCATGCTGCGAGCTCTGTGAGTGGTCGGTCGACTCGTAACCGTTGTTTTCCCACGCGGCTCGAGCTAGTGCGAGTATATATACTGGTTCCTCGCCACTCTCTCCCTCAGATCTGGTTTCTAGAACGCACCCATCTTTTTTCCCTTGCTATCTATTCCCGCTCCGCCCCTGAGAATCTTTTCCTCTGCCTATCTCTCATTTTCCATATCTTTCACCACCTTTATTAACATTATATCCCCTCTGGTTAACTCTGCAAAATCAGCTTCATGCTGGCCAGTTGTATTGTGTGTTAAGGTCTGATATAACCTGTGTATGTTAGTTGTTAAGATAAGTGGATCACGAAGCATTGGTTGGTTTTCATATTGCCGCTTCCTATAATTATTAGTGTTCTGCTGGATTAGATAATGCTAGACTGGGAGTCTGATATAATAGGTATTGTTTCCTATGAGTGCTGGCTTTAGTTAAAAGCGGCACGACATACCTGAGAACTGGAGTTGATTGAGTAAATTCTAGTCTGTGTGCCATTGAGAGTAGAGCATGCACGAATGAGGGCTTTTTGCCTATACCATTCTGCACTGTTCTAGTCTCGATTGTTTGTCTTTGAGGTACGCCAGGAGAACGCTTAATACTTCGGTATTAAGGTTTCTCAAGAGAGCTACCCTTCATTATAACGTAATATTTGACACACAGACTTGAGATTTGCACTAGGCTATGCAGCATGCCATGCGCACCAGTATCTCGTATCATTGACTCTAGCTAGACTTTATCAATCATAGTAGACATTAAGTATATTAACCTAATTACTCTTTTTTTATGCATACCCATTTATGATTACACAAGCATTTCGCAGCCTAGTTTGATGTATTGAGACACAAACGACTTAGGCTCTTTTTGTTGATAGGAATACTGCATTGTGGCGATTATTATTAGTGTTGTAGTGTTTAGGATATTCTTGGCTCCGACGGCATTATATATTCTGCCTTTTTGTGTGCATAGCCTGCACGAGCATTGTTCCGCTGCCTGCCTTTTTGGGTTCCATTTCCGATACGAGCATCTTTATAACATCTAACATTTAAAGAAGATTCCTTGTTAGTGTTGAAGGACTTTAGTGCACTTTCTTTCATGCAGGAGTGCCTGACATTTATTGATTAAAGTAACGTAAGCTGTAACTTCTCTTACCACCTTACTTTGTATACCATAACCAAGCACCTTCGGTTATAGGTAGTAATAGGCTGTTTTCACATAACATTAAGCCTAGAGTAGACGCACATTTATTTTGAGTTTGATAGCCTATTATTGCATATAGAACTCTGTAGAGTATTTGTGTTCTTTGTTCACTGGGAATATACTTCAGAGGTTGGAGCTAGCGCTTTCCGTTGTAACATTTATGCCATTACTAGTCCAATGAATAAGAGCCCTGATATATTTGAACCCCAGTCGTAACAGAGTGAGAACTGAGCGATCTCTGCCATACCCACAGCTTACTCTGACTGTTCCTTTTACTTATATATTTTCTAGATCTCAAGTGACGGCGTCTCTTCCGTGGATTGACCTCCCAATCTACCAAGATTGGAAGCCAAAGTGTCACATTTTTCCTTTGCCCCTCAACTTTCTCTTCATAGTTGCTGGGGGGTACGGGGCCCTGGGTGGGGCTTTGGTTTCCCGGGCGTTTCCGCACCCTCCTCAGCTCCCCGCCATGGAGTGGCTTCGGTCACCCGAGCTTTGTTGTGGTCGGCGGGGGGGGGGGGGGTTCTGTGGGGGCGCTCGGTTGTGGCCTTGGCCTTGCTCAGGGCCTTGGGGCTGTTCGGCCAGGCAGCTTGGGCAACAACAACAACAACTACCAAACCCACTCCAACTACCACAACCACTACAACTACCACAACCACTACAATCATAACCACAACCACTACAACTACCACAACCACTACAATCATAACCACAACCACTCCAACTACCACAACCACTACAATCATAACCACAACCACTACAACAACAATCATAACCACAACCACTACAACTACCACAACCACTACAATCATAACCACAACCACTACAACAACAATCATAACCACAACCACTACAACTACCACAACCACTACAATCATAACCACAACCACTACAACAACAATCATAACCACAACCATTACAACTACCACAACCACTACAATCATAACCACAACCACTCCAACCACTACAATCATAACCACAACCACTCCAACTACCACAACCACTACAATCATAACCACAACCACTACAACAACAATCATAACCACAACCACTACAACTACCACAACCACTACAATCATAACCACAACCACTACAACAACAATCATAACCACAACCACTACAACTACCACAACCACTACAATCATAACCACAACCACTACAACAACAATCATAACCACAACCATTACAACTACCACAACCACTACAATCATAACCACAACCACTCCAACCACTACAATCATAACCACAACCACTACAACAACAATCATAACCACAACCACTACAATCATAACCACAACCACTCCAACTACCACAACCACTACAATCATAACCACAACAACAACAATCATAACCACAACCACTACAACTACCACAACCACTACAATCATAACCACAACCACTCTAACTACCACAACCACTACAATCATAACCACAACCACTCCAACTACCACAACCACAACAACTACCACAACCACTACAACTACCAAACCCACTACAACTACCACAACCACTACAATCATAACCACAACCACTCCAACTACCACAACCACTACAATCATAACCACAACCACAACCACTACAACAACAATCATAACCACAACCACTACAGCAACAATCATAACCACAACCACTACAACTACCACAACCACTACAATCATAACCACAACCACTCCAACTACCACAACCACTACAATCATAACCACAACCACTACAACAACAATCATAACCACAACCACTACAACTACCACAACCACTACAACTACCACAACCACTACAATCATAACCACAACCACTCCAACTACCACAACCACTACAATCATAACCACAACCACTCCAACTACCACAACAACTACAATCATAACCACAACCACTACAACTACCACTCATAACCACAACCACTCCAACTACCACAACCACAACTACCAAACCCACTCCAACTACCACAACCACTACAATCATAACCACAACCACTCCAACTACCACAACCACTACAATCATAACCACAACCACTACAATCATAACCACAACCACTACAACAACAATCATAACCACAACCACTACAACTACCACAACCACTACAATCATAACCACAACCACTACAACAACAATCATAACCACAACCACTACAACAACAATCATAACCACAACTACCACAACCACTACAATCATAACCACAACCACTCCAACTACCACAACCACTACAATCATAACCACAACCACTACAACTACCACAACCACAACAACTACCACAACCACTACAACTACCACAACCACTACAACTACCACAATTACAACCACCACAATTACAACCACCACCACCAGTACAGACAGCAGGATGTACCATGGGTGACAATGTTGCAATAGGATACCGTCACCAACACCATCACCATGTGTGTGACCACCCCTCCTCCTATCTTCTCTTCTATTTTTTTTATTTTTTTTTAAGAAACCATGAACGGAGGAAGGAAAAACACATAAAACAAAAAGGTCCATGTACCTAAAGGCATCCTCCATTCATAAAATGTTTGTAACAACTGGATTTAACCATTTGTAGATTGTAAGTTTGTGGAAAGCAATTCGAGGGAAGTGAATTCCAAAGAGTAGTAGCTCTGGGGATAAATGAATTCTGATAAGCAGAAGTTCTGCATTGTGGAGGAGAAAGTGTAAATTCATGGGCGCTCTCAGCTGCCCTAGTTCTACGGGGAAAGATGTGAGAGGCGGCACAATTGAAGCAAGTTCCTCGGAACAATTGCTGTGAAAATATCTGTAGAATAATGCAAGGGATGCAACGTTTCTTCGTATGGATAATGTAGGAAGGTCCTGTGTGATTGCAGGGTTATTGATTAATCTAATTGCTTTATTTTGAATTTTGTCCAACTGCCTCAATACAACCACTCCACTTCCACTCCACAGATGTGAACCGTAATCCATCTGAGAACGCACATGACTTTTATATATTACGGCCAACTGCTGGTCAGTGAAGAATTCTCGAACTCTGTACAGGAGTCCCAGTTTTTTAGAGGCATTCTTAGCAATGCTTCTAACATAATGTGTCCAGCTCAAGTTAGTAGTTAATGTTACACCGAGAATGTCAATACTAGGGGAAGTGGGAATATTTACATCATTAAAAAATATATGGGAGTCAGTGAGATTCTGTCGGTTAGAAAATTGAATGTACTTGGTTTTCTGTGCATTAAAGGAAACTAGATTCTTTTGTCCCCATTCATTAATTCTAGAAAGATCCTGGTTCAGAGAAATTGCAGTGTTTATTTTTGAATTTATAAGATCGGGTTGGGTAAAAGAATTGGTAAATGTGAAGGAACTGTGGAGTGTTGAGTCATCTGCGTAGGAATGTATTGGATTATGAGTGGTAGATATGAGATCATTGATATGAATGAGGAACAGAGTTGGGGCCAAAACTGATCCCTGGGGAACACCAGCATTTATTGAGTGAAATTGAGAATAAAGGCCATCTACCATTACACATATTTTTCTGTTATGAAGATAAGAAGAAATTAGTGGAACTAATGATGCAAGGCCGTAGTGTGACATCTTCGACAATAAGGATTGATGCCAGACTCTATCAAATGCCTTTGATATATCCAGTGCTATTGTATGTGTTTCACCATGTTGGTCTGTAGCTTGGTTGATTTGATGCGTAAGAAGGCAAAGAATGTCTGCAGTTGATCGACATCGTCTAAAACCATATTGCCTATCACTGATTAATTTATTATTCTCAAGATGCTTAATTATGTGATTATTTAATATAATTTCAAAGACTTTACCAAGAGTGGAAGTTATAGCTATTGGTCTATAGTTTGATGGATCTGAAGAGGCACCTTTTTTAGGAACTGGATGGATGTTTGCTTCTTTCCAGGGTACTGGGAAGCATGAGGTATGAGTACACAGACGGAAAAATTTTGCCAATACAGGAGCGAGCACCAAGGAGCAATTCTTAAGTACTATTGGAGGAATTTCATCTGGACCAGGAGCCTTATCTACTGAGAGATTCTGCAAAATAGTTTTGACATGTCTGGTGTGGATCTTAAGTGAGGGAATTTCAGGCGAATTAAAATTAAGTACAGGGACATCTTGATTTATTTCATCGAAGGTTGAGTTGGTGGAGAAAATATCCGCAAGAAGGTTAGCTTTACCTCGTGGGTCACTTAAAAGATTGCCAGTCAGAGATTTTAATGGTGGAATGTATGAAGCAGTAGTGAAGTTGGATTTGAATGAGTTAAGAGTAGACCAAAATATTTTTTTATCATTTGGATTATTTAGAAGTTTATTTGCCTGCTTGTGGAGAAAGTTTGATTTAGTTAGGTTTAATACAGTTTTGGCATGATTTCTGATGTTTCTAAGTAATTAAAGGCTTCATGTGTTTTTGATCTTGTGTATGCATTGTAGGCTATTGCTTTTTGTTCAGTTACTCTAGCACAATTATGGTCAAACCATTTAGGTGAATTAGATCTTTTACTGTACTTTTGATGAGGAATAAAAGTTTCCATTCCAATTTTTACAAAATCTTGTATGTGGCTCAAGGTGGAGTGTGCATCATTAGAAAAGAAAGAGGTCCAGGGAATATCAATAAAGAAACCTTGAAGACCCTCCCAGTCTGCCCTATCGTAATGCCATTTAGTCACCAAAACAGGTTCAGAGTGGGAAGGTGTGGTAGGTGATAGACAGGTGGCCTGTATCAGACAGTGATCAGAAGATCCATCCTATCCTATCCTATTTTATCCTTTCTCTATCTCTCTCTCTCCTCATCTCTACTCTTCTTACTTTTTATCCAACTCGAACCCCTATACAATTCTTAATTTTTTTCATTCATCTCTCTCTCTTCTCTTGTTACTTTTCATCCTCTCCTCTTCCGTAACTCTCCGCCATCTCTCTCTCTCTCTCTCTCTCTCTCTCTCTCTCTCTCTCTCTCTCTCTCTCTCTCTCTCTCTCTCTCTCTCTCTCTCTCTCTTCTCTCTCTCTCTCTCTCTCTCTCTCTCTCTCTCTCTCCTGTATACTATATACAGTAGTCTTCTCTCTCTCTCGCACACACACCCCATCCTGTCTCTCAA
This sequence comes from Lithodes maja, assembly GCA_037953745.1. Taxonomy (NCBI): domain Eukaryota; kingdom Metazoa; phylum Arthropoda; class Malacostraca; order Decapoda; family Lithodidae; genus Lithodes; species Lithodes maja. The sequence goes on from JBAKBP010012510.1 coordinate 19,679, forward strand.
AACATGTCCAGCCTCCCTTGTTCTAATTTATATTATACCTATTATACTGTCTTCGTAGCGCAATGCATAAGGTGTTGATTTTCGGTGTGAGCGTCCTGGGTTCGAATCCACAAACTGCCACATGTGTTTGTAATATTTCATTAATCGATTTTAGGAGTAGAGTTGGTTGTTGGATAGAACATAATATATATAAAAATCCCCCTTCTCTCAATTAACATTTTATTTGATTTATTTTAGTTTATCTATTTATTTATTTTATTGCTTAATTATAAATGGATATATAATCGTAGTCACGTACTTAACCTTTAACGGTCTTGATGGTTTAATGGCTAGAGTGTTTAAGGGGAGGTATTTAGTTTATTCCCTAGACCTCCATCAAGCTTAAAATTAAACCCCCTTGACCCCCTTTGAAGATAAATGTGTACATTTTTCGGTAGAAAAATGTCCAGGCCAAAGGCCGGTTCCTCTTAGATTACAGGCTCGCTATCGCTCGCCAGGAAAAAATACACCTAAATGGTACGAAAGGTCTTAAAATTGACAGAAATCGGGCGAACGTTCTTAAAATCGCCAAAATAATGGGGCAAACGTCTTAAAATCTCAAAAGCAATGGGGCTAAACACGAGGGAGAAAGGGGTAAAGAAAATAATCGCTCATTAATTTCATTGGGAGGTGTTTGGTGTGAAATAACCTTAGTCGATTCACTACAACTAGGCTAGAAATATTGATCCCCGACGACCCTAGGTAATATAAACATGGGTCACTACTATCTCAAGTGTGAGTTTCAGGCTATACACAGAAAGGACACGCCAAATTTCAACAAAATCCATACACTCTTTCTACTACCTCAATTGACCACTTGCGAGTTTCAGGCTACATAAAGAAAGTAGACCAAATTTCAACAAAATCCATACATTCGTTCTCTAGATATTCAGTGTAAACAAAAACAGACAGACAGACACTAGTGAATACAATACCCTGCTCTATGGGTTATGAATGGGGAAGGTTTTAGTCTAGACCTTATAATCGTTGGATGAATCGGCCTTGTATGGATCCTATTACTATAAAACTCCCCCCTCTCTCTCACACACACACACACACACACACACACACACACACACACACACACACACACACACACACACACACACACACACCCCGTAGCCTAGTAGGTAGAGCTCTCGTCTCACACACGAGGAGTCGGGGGTTCAATCCCCGGCCGGGCGGAGACAAATTGGGCTCGTCTCCTTTCATGTGTTAGCCTCAGTTCACCTAGCTGTAAATAGGTACCTGGAATAAGTGGACGACGTTGTGAAGTCTCATCTGGGGTTGGCAAAAATGGTACAAGGCGAGATGGGTATCATATGGTTTACCTAAGCTGATGGCTACCTAAGCCTTCGGGCGAGACGGTACCGTCTATAGTGAGAATGGTACCATACAGATCCACCCTAAGCCTTCGTTTCCGATGTCGCCAATTGGCTAAAAATACAGACTACACACACATCCACAGCCATTCCAACGATACATATAACACCTACACATATAGGAGGCGGGAAACAACGAGCATGCTCACTCCCGCAATACAACTAGAGTAAGTACAACTAGAGTAAGCACACACACACACACACACACACACACCTCTATTTCAACTGAACCCCTCCCTTTCTTCCCTTGTTTTTTTCCCACTTTAGTTTCGAGTGTCATCCACGCCCATTTCTCCCCCCTCTCTCTCTCTCTTTTCCCATTTCCTTCCTTCACTTCTTTCCCTCTTTATCATGCTCTTGTTATTTTCTTCAATCCTTCCTTCTTCGTTCCTTCGTAATTTATCTCCTCATTCCTTATTCTCTCTCTCCTCTTGCTATATACTTTTTTATTTCCTTCATTTGTCATTCCTTCATCACTTATCTTTTCTCTCCCTTCCTTTATCATCCTCTTGCTATCTTCCTTAATCCTTCCTTCCTTCTTTCCTCCCTTCTCCTTTCCACCCCCACCAAGTTCCCCTTCACCTTCTCTCTCCTCCCACCACAATCCTCCACTCTCTCTCTCTCTCATCGAGCCCGACGCGCCAACCCGCCAACAGCACTTCGCTCTCGCTGCTCGAAATCTGACCATAACTTGAGTACTCCATTACTCATCCCCTTATTTGTTTGCATGAGCTGTAGCTAAGCTCTAGCTTAACTGCCCTGTAGTTGCTTTGCATGTAATTTTGCTGTGTTTTTGACTGATAAACGTTTGTTTATCGAGACTGCTTTTGTTTACATTTGTACCGGTTAGTGACGACCGACGCTCTAAAGTAAACAAACTATTTGCTTGTTTCATATTATAAAGTTCTAGCACTTATTGTAGATATTTTAGCCCTCACTGTAGTTAAGTGCTTAGCAAACCACCCAGTAGTTATCTTGCATGACATTGTACTGTAGTTTTGACTGCTGATAAACGTTTGTTTTTCAAAATTCTATTTGTCAAGTTAGTAGAGACGCCGCCGATACCAGCGCCACCTGTGTACGCATAAACAAACCCTCTTCTTGTATTTTATATATCAAAGTCTAGCCAATACTGTACTTGGTTGAACTTTTTTATCTTGGTTATCTATATAAATCGCACACACTAACATTTGTCAAGATAGTTTTAATATTGGGTTAGAATAATTTAGTTACTGTAATACTTTTTGATAGCCTATTTATTAATCGCATTTCAGATACTTGTCACCATAATAGGCCTTTCACACTCTTGCCAGGGATATTACTAACTCCATTATTATTATTATTGTGTCGACCACTGTATAAACTAATATACAGGCTTTAGCCTAACTGTGTCATACTGCTAACATAATTTTATTTTTATTTTCAGGCATAAAATTGTGTTCTATTGCTAACATATTCTTTTTGTGATCAACATATTCTTTTTGTGATTTACAGGCATTAATTGTACCATATTGCTAACCAATATTTTTTGTTACTGTACTGTATACTGCTTTCCAGTGTTCTCACTAGGCTAAATTAACCCTCTCCCCTTTTTTTCTCCCAGTAAATTTTGTAACAAATTACTAGTCCATTTACAATTTTCAGGCTTTAACTGTGTCATACTGCTAACATCAATTTGTTTTATATTTTCAGGCATAAATTGTGTTCTATTGCTAACATATTTTTTGTGATTTATAGCCATAATATTCTTTTTGTGATTAACATATTATTTTTGTGATTTACAGGCATTAATTGTACCATATTGCTAACAAATATTTTTTGTTACTGTACTGTATACTGTTTTCCAGTTTTTTCACTAGGCTACATTAACCCTCTCCCACTTTTTTTTCCAGTAAATTTTGTAACAAATTTCTAGTCCATTTGTGATTTTCAGGCTTTAACTGTGTCATACTGCTAACATAAATTTTTTTTTTTTTTTCAGGCATAAATTGTGTTCTATTGCTAACATATTTTTTGTGATTTACAGGCATATTAATTTTATCATATTGCTAACAAAATTTTTTGTGATTTTCAGGAATTAATTGTATCACATTGCTAACATACATTTTTTGTGATTTTCAGGCTTTAATTGTACCATTTTGCTAACATAAATTTGTGTGATTTTCAGGCATATTGTGATTATATCGTCATGGCGCCGCAACGAACCTGCACGAGTTGTTCCGGTAAATTTGGCCCTACCATGTTTGTTGATACTGATGTCCAAATTTGTAGATTTTGCCAGCTCCGAGAGAAGATTGCGGATGAATTGAATGCAGCTCACCGCAAGATCGATGCCCTGACTACGAAGCTTGAATCCCTTCAAGAATTTGCCACACTCAACGTAGGAGTGCCCTCGGCCCAAGAAACCACTACTATGTCAACCGCCATTCCAGTGCATACAGTACCGGTACCCACACCAGCAGCTACCTTAGATGTTGCAGATAATAATAATGACTCTACTCTCACTCCCCCCCAGGACAACTTTCAGTTAGTGAGAAACAATGTCCATCCCAGTACCAGTACCAGGAAGGTCATCCCGACAACATGCCAAAACCGCTTCAAAATTCTGGCTATTGACGAGGAAGTGGAAACGGAAGAAGTTCGGCTTGTGGGCGACTCCATGGTCCGTGGCCAACTAACCGAGTTCTGCGCCAGGGCACCCAGGACCAGAAAGCGATTCTGTATCCCAGGTGGCGGCGTGGACGACATTGTTGCGGCTCTGGAAGAGGTTTCCAGGCTCGCCCCCGCAAGCACTACGTACGTCATCCACGTTGGATCTAACGATGTCCAACGGACGCGGTCAGAGGAACTACTTTGCAAGTACCGGCGGCTGATCAGGTCCTTCAAGGAAAAATCTAATAGAATCTTAATTTCAGGAATTGTTCCCCGGATTGATGTAGAAAACCGATTCTACAACATAGCTACCAGTACAAATCGCCGACTAGCCAAACTCTGCAGGGAGGAGAACATCGGCTTTGTCGACACGTGGGATAATTTTTACTATGATAAATCTTTGTTTTCAGGAGATGGTGTACATCTCAATGAAGTAGGAGCTGCACGTCTTGGTCGTCTGCTGAACGATGCAGTCAAGGATTTCCGTTCAAAAAATGGGGTCAACCAGACCCAAGACAGGGTAGTGTAAGTCAAATACGAACTGAAAATTCAGACAATGCACAATCAGTAACATCCAACTCTAATACTCTTAAGGTGTTTTATGTAAATGCTCGTAGCATACGCAATAAATTTTCAGATCTAGAGGAAATCGTGTTTACAGAACATTATGATATAATCGGCATTACAGAATCTTGGTTAAATACGGAAGACAGAGACTTTTTAGCCGAATATACGCTTCCTGGTTATACAATGTTTGAGAAAAGTCGGATCAATAGAAATGGAGGAGGAGTTCTGTTTTTTATAAAGGAAAGTCTTAATCCCGTCTTAATGTCAAAACCTCAAATTGCGAATATAGACATATCTTACGTACTATTAAATAATAAACGAGGAACTAAAATAACACTAGCTTTATTATACAGACCCCCATCTCAATCAGTGCAAACTGACAGTGAAATTTATGAACAAATTGCAGAAATAACTAACATACAAGATACCGTAATTCTTGGCGATTTCAACTTACCCGTGACTAAATGGGGCGATATTCTTACTTCACACTCTGGACACGACCTCTATGCTAACTTGCAAGAGAGTTCACTTTTTCAATTTGTACAATCTCCGACCCGTGGTAATAATGTGCTTGACCTTGTACTCGCAACAAAAGAAGAATTAATAGAGAATTTGAATGTTGGTGATGAATTCAGTAACAGCGACCATCGTACGATAACTTTCACTTTAAAGTTTACTAGTAACAAATCAAATAGCAGCATTGAGAAAGTCCCTAATTTCAAGAAAGCAAATTTTCATAAACTTAAATCAAAACTTAAAGAAACTGACTGGAGCTTTCTGACTAACAATAACGACATAAATACATCTTGGGAGTGTTTCACAACCACTTACCTTAAGGCAGTGCAAGACTGCATACCATCGAAAATACGGCGTCCAGGCCAAAATGATAAGCCCAAATGGTGGAATAAAGATATTTCAGACTGTCTGCTTGCTAAAAAATTTGCTAAGGATAGATTAAAATCCTCACAAAATGACGAAGAACGGGTGAAATTTGTAGAGCTACGACGCAAAGCCAAAAAGTTAATTAAGCAAAGTAAAAAGACCCTGGAGTTACATGTTGCGAATCAAAGTAAAACAAACCCGAAAGAATTCTATAGTTATATCAGAAAGAAAAAAGTAGTTACTTCAACTGTTGGACCGTTAGTCGATGAAAATGGAGAATACACCAAAGACGAAGTACAAATGAGTAATGCCCTCAATACCTTCTTTGCATCAGTTTTTACAACCGAAGACCTCAGTGATATCCCTACACCATCGCCGATTCAGATTGATAATTCAGATGTTCTAAGCAATATCACCGTTACAGAGAGAGAAGTATTGAATTGTTTAGATAAACTCAAGGTAAATAAAACGCCTGGACCTGATACAATCTCACCTAGAGTTCTAAAGGAAGCTAAGGATGAGCTCTCCAAACCACTGACATTGCTATTCAATGAATCCTTGCAGTCTGGGACTATGCCTGATCAGTGGAAGCTAGCCAACGTAACACCGATATTCAAAAAAGGCAGCAAATCCCTACCCAGTAACTATCGTCCAATTAGCTTAACCTCAATTGTATGTAAAATGCTAGAAACGGTCATAAGAGACAGACTCGTAAATCACTTAGAGGCAAATAACTTACTTAAAGATACTCAACACGGCTTTCGTAAAAAACGTTCCTGTTTAACAAACCTCTTAGACTTCTTCCACGATATCTTCAACCTCTACGATGAGAGTAAAGCTGTAGATATTATATACCTTGATTTTCAAAAGGCCTTTGACAAAGTTCCCCACAAACGATTACTGCTAAAACTAAAAGCGCATGGAATACAAGACGGTGTGTTGAAATGGATAGAAAATTGGCTCAGCGACAGAAAGCAAAGAGTAGTCATAAACGGTAAGGCATCTAAATGGACCAATGTAAGTAGTGGGGTACCCCAGGGATCGGTACTAGGACCAATTCTCTTTCTAATTTACATCAACGACATAGATGAGGGTCTCACCTGTACAGTCTCGAAATTTGCTGACGATACAAAAATTGCAAATAGCGTACTCTCAAAAGAACAAGTTGACTATATGCAACACAATCTAGATAAATTGTCATGTTGGGCCCAAATTTGGCAAATGAGTTTCAATGCGGATAAATGTAAAGTACTACATATCGGATACCTAAATGAGAAAGCAAACTATTCGATGAATGGCACTCAGCTTAAGAATGTAAACAAAGAAACCGATCTGGGAGTAACAATATCGAGTAACCTAAAACCTTGTCAACAATGTTCAGAAGTTGTTAAGAAGGCAAACAAAATAATTGGCTTTATAGGCAGGTCATTTGAGCATAAATCCAAAGATGTTATCCTAACCCTTTACAATTCCTTAGTCCGCCCTCTTCTGGAATACTGCGTTCAATCCTGGTGCCCTTATTACCAAAAAGATATAAACAAGCTAGAACGAGTTCAACGTAGAGTTACCAAAATGATACCTAGCCTAAAGAACAAACCATACGAAGAGCGTCTTAGAGAATTAAATCTATTTCCTTTAACCCAGCGCAGATTAAGAGGCGACTTAATTCAAGTGTTCAAAATCATCAAAGGCATCGACAATATGAACTGTAGTAAGTACTTCACTATCGACCAATCTAATTACACGCGGGGAAACGGTTGCAAAATTATTGGTAAATCTTTTAACTCACACGAATCTAAGAATTTCTTCTTCAATCGAGTTGTCAACTTGTGGAATGGGCTTCCCCGAGACGTTATAGACTGCAGCACCGTTGATTCATTTAAACTCCGCTTAGACAAATATCTCGCATCAAACCCGCGACTGACTGCGTTTGTAAATGAATAACTTTATTGTGTACCCCCTCAGTTACTAACCCATCTGTCCCCTACTAACTTCCTAATCCTGCCACGGACATTAGTTCTAGGGCAGTAGTTCCCTTTCCAATGTTCCCTTACCCACTCTAAACCACTGTTTGGACACTTGATCCTCAGTGTTTTGGAGGACAAGCAGCCTAGAAGGGTCACTAGACCTGTTGTTGCTTGATTTCCTTTGTACTCCTTTGTACTCTCTCTCTCTGTGTATTCTGAGATATGTGTAACTCTCTCTCTCTCTCTCTCTCTCTCTCTCTCTCTCTCTCTGTGTATTCTGAGATATGTGTAACTCTCTCTCTCTCTCTCTGTCTCTCTCTCTCTCTAATTCTCTTGACACAAATGACCTCTGCCCTGGCGTAATTAAATACCGTAGACTTCAGTGGGTTTTCTATTAACTTTGGAAATTAAATACGTGTTGTTGTTTTTGTTGTTTCATCGCCACTGTTACTCCTTTGATTGTTTTTAATATATTGTGTTTCATAATATGCTTTTGATGATAATGTATTTTTATTGACAGTAAGGTATTCACGGAAGGGAACGCTGTTCTATTAGGTCACTAGAGGCACTCGCTGCATGCAGTTATGCCTTTTATCTCCCTCATTCACATAGAAGAAAAAAAAGAAAAAAAAAAGAGGGAATTAATTATTACCGGTATATATATATTTTGTTTATGTGAGTGAGGGAGACAAAAGGCAGAACTGCCTGTGGCGATTGCCATCCCCAGAGTTGAAAGAGTGACAGGGCCAAAATCAAGGGATGTTTGAGCCAAATTGCCTGGACACACGGACTTTGAAGCAATTTAAGTCATAGGAAGAGGGAAAGACTGATTCTGGGAAAGAGTTCCAGAACTCAGCTGATGAATAGAGGAAAGATTGAAAATTTCGTTTCACTCTTGGACTGGAGAGTAACACAGAGTAGGAGTGGGATTGTGTTGCAAGACGGGTGATACGTGTTCCGTGAAGAGGGGGTGGTAAGTACTGTATTGGCAACCACTGAGAATTTCGTTTCACTCCTGGACTGGAGAGTTACACAGAGTAGGAGTGGGATTGTGTTGCAAGACGGGTGATACGTGCTCCGTGAAGAGGGAGTGGTAAGTACTGTATTGACAACCACAGAGTCCACAATTGACCACTTGCGAGTTTCATTCTATAAGGAAGTTGGAGCTGTAGACATGTATAGTAAACAGAAACGCAATAATAATCTAGGTTTCTGATGGATAAAGAATTGGGTTTTATGTATTTATAATTGAACTACAACCGTATTTTAGCTGGTAATTCCGCTAAATATCCATGTCTACAGCTCCAACTTCCTTGTAGAACGAAACTCGCAAGTGGTCAATTGGAATGGCAGTATATCTGGAGGAATCATTTTTGTAGTTCGTAGTGGCATAAGTTATTAGAAGCCAACTTACACGCGAGAGCGAGAGCGAGAGAGAGAGAGAGAGAGAGAGAACAACAAAACTGTGTGTGTGTTTGGGTAATAGTTAACGTCAAACATTCTGAAACACAGTTGGTAGCATAAGTTCTCCTTTGTAGCCATCAAGAATATTGGAAAACAAAGTTGAAAAAAGCTTCTTAAAGAAAATTCCCCCAAGACCCCCTTCGAGATTAATGTGTACATTTTTCGGTAGAAAAATGTCCCGGCCGAAGGTCAAATGATCCTATAATGCAGGCTCGCTATCGCTCGCCAGGAAAAAATCAACACCTAAATGGCACGAAAGGTCTTAATATTGACAAAGAAATGGGGTATAAAGTCTTAATATTGACAATGAAATGGGGTGTAAAGTCTTAATATTGACAAAGAAATGGGGTATAAAGTCTTAATATCGACAAAGAAATGGGGTATAAAGTCTTAATATCGACAAAGAAATGGGGTGTAAAGTCTTAATATTGACAAAGAAATGGGGTATAAAGTCTTAATATCGACAAAGAAATGGGGTATAAAGTCTAAATATTGACAAAGAAATGGGGTATAAAGTCTTAATATCGACAAAGAAATGGGGTGTAAAGTCTTAATATTGACAATGAAATGGGGTGTAAAGTCTTAATATCGACAAAGAAATGGGGTATATAGTCTTAATATCGACAAAGAAATGGGGTATAAAGTCTAAATATTGACAAAGAAAATGGGGTATAAAGTCTTAATATTGACAAAGAAATGGGGTGTAAAGCCTTAATATTAACAAAGAAATGGGGTATAAAGTCTTAATATAACAAAGAAATGGGGTATAAAATCTTAATATCGACAATGAAATGGGGTGTAAAGTCTTAATATTGACAAAGAAATGGGGTATAAAGTCTAAAGATTGACAAAGAAATGGGGTATAAAGTCTTAATATAACAAAGAAATGGGGTGTAGAATCTTAATATCGACAATGAAATGGGGTATAAAGTCTAAAGATTGACAAAGAAATGGGGTATAAAGTCTAAAGATTGACAAAGAAATGGGGTGTAAAGTCTTAAAAAATCGCCCCATAACCTTTAATAATTATCGGTTTACAGTTTCGGTTATCTCTCCCATTTTCGGTTATCTCTCACATTTTCGGTTATCTCTCCCATTTTCGGTTATCTCTCACATTTTCGGTTATCTCTCACATTTTCGGTTATCTCTCACATTTTCGGTTTTCTCTCACATTTTCGGTTATCTCTCACATTTTCGGTTATCTCTCACATTTTCGGTTATCTCTCACATTTTCGGTTTTCTCTCACATTTTCGGTTATCTCTCACATTTTCGGTTATCTCCCACATTTTCGGTTTTCTCTCACATTTTCGGTTATCTCTCACATTTTCGGTTTTCTCTCACATTTTCGGTTATCTCTCACATTTTCGGTTATCTCTCACATTTTCGGTTATCTCTCACATTTTCGGTTTTCTCTCACATTTTCGGTTATCTCTCACATTTTCGGTTATCTCTCACATTTTCGGTTATCTCACATTTTCGGTTTTCTCTCACATTTTCGGTTATCTCTCACATTTTCGGTTTTCTCTCACATTTTCGGTTATCTCTCACATTTTCGGTTTATCTCTCACACTTCCTCCCTTCTACTACATTATTTGGAAAGTCTCGCTCAGCTACCTAGGAACCTCATCTATTGCTCAAGGGGTAAAATATATGATGATGTTAGGGCTGGGGGTGGGTGGCTGGGTGGGTGGGGGGATGGGCGTGTGGGTGGGTGGGTGGATGGGTGGGTGGGTGGGCGTGTGGGTGGGTGGGTGGATGGGCTGGGGGTGGGTGGGTGGGCGGAAGGGGGGGCGGCGTATATTATGATCCTCGTAACTCCTGAAAATATGCCTGTCGCTGCGTATTGTTGTGTTGTGGTGAGTGTGTGAGAGAGAGGGTGAGTGTGTGTGTGTGTGAGAGAGAGGGTGAGTGTGTGTGTGTGAGAGAGAGGGTGAGTGTGTGTGTGACAGAGAGGGTGAGTGTGTGTGTGTGAGAGAGAGGGTGAGTGTGTGTGTGAGAGAGAGGGTGAGTGTGTGTGTGAGAGAGGGTGAGTGTGTGTGTGTGAGAGAGAGGGTGAGTGTGTGTGAGAGAGAGGGTGAGTGTGTGTGTGAGAGAGAGGGTGAGTGTGTGTGTGAGAGAGAGGGTGAGTGTGTGTGTGTGTGAGAGAGAGGGTGAGTGTGTGTGTGTGTGAGAGAGAGGGTGAGTGTGTGTGTGTGAGAGAGAGGGTGAGTGTGTGTGTGTGTGTGAGAGAGAGGGTGAGTGTGTACAAAGGAGTACAAAGGAGTACAAAGGAAATCAAGCAACAACAGGTCTAGTGACCCTTCTAGGCTGCTTGTCCTCCAAAACACTGAGGATCAAGTGTCCAAACAGTGGTTTAGAGTGGGTAAGGGAACATTGGAAAGGGAACTACTGCCCTAGAACTAATGTCCGTGGCAGGATTAGGAAGTTAGTAGGGGACAGATGGGTTAGTAACTGAGGGGGGTATACAATAAAGTTATTAATTTACAAACGCAGTCAGTCGCGGGTTTGATGCGAGATATTTGTCTAGCGGAGTTTAAATGAATCAACGGTGCTGCAGTCTATAACGTCTCGGGGAAGCCCATTCCACAAGTTGACAACTCGATTGAAGAAGAAATTCTTAGATTCGTGTGAGTTAAAAGATTTACCAATAATTTTGCAACCGTTTACCCGCGTGTAATTAGATTGGTCGATAGTGAAGTACTTACTACAGTTCATATTGTCGATGCCTTTGATGATTTTGAACACTTGAATTAAGTCGCCTCTTAATCTGCGCTGGGTTAAAGGAAATAGATTTAATTCTCTAAGACGCTCTTCGTATGGTTTGTTCTTTAGGCTAGGTATCATTTTGGTAACTCTACGTTGAACTCGTTCTAGCTTGTTTATATCTTTTTGGTAATAAGGGCACCAGGATTGAACGCAGTATTCCAGAAGAGGGCGGACTAAGGAATTGTAAAGGGTTAGGATAACATCTTTGGATTTATGCTCAAATGACCTGCCTATAAAGCCAATTATTTTGTTTGCCTTCTTAACAACTTCTGAACATTGTTGACTCGGTTTTAGGTTACTCGTTATTGTTACTCCCAGATCGGTTTCTTTGTTTACATTCTTAAGCTGAGTGCCATTCATCGAATAGTTTGCTTTCTCATTTAGGTATCCGATATGTAGTACTTTACATTTATCCGCATTGAAACTCATTTGCCAAATTTGGGCCCAACATGACAATTTATCTAGATTGTGTTGCATATCGTCAACTTGTTCTTTTGAGAGTACGCTATTTGCAATTTTTGTATCGTCAGCAAATTTCGAGACTGTACAGGTGAGACCCTCATCTATGTCGTTGATGTAAATTAGAAAGAGAATTGGTCCTAGTACCGATCCCTGGGGTACCCCACTACTTACATTGGTCCATTTAGATGCCTTACCGTTTATGACTACTCTTTGCTTTCTGTCGCTGAGCCAATTTTCTATCCATTTCAACACACCGTCTTGTATTCCATGCGCTTTTAGTTTTAGCAGTAATCGTTTGTGGGGAACTTTGTCAAAGGCCTTTTGAAAATCAAGGTATATAATATCTACAGCTTTACTCTCATCGTAGAGGTTGAAGATATCGTGGAAGAAGTCTAAGAGGTTTGTTAAACAGGAACGTTTTTTACGAAAGCCGTGTTGAGTATCTTTAAGTAAGTTATTTGCCTCTAAGTGATTTACGAGTCTGTCTCTTATGACCGTTTCTAGCATTTTACATACAATTGAGGTTAAGCTAATTGGACGATAGTTACTGGGTAGGGATTTGCTGCCTTTTTTGAATATCGGTGTTACGTTGGCTAGCTTCCACTGATCAGGCATAGTCCCAGACTGCAAGGATTCATTGAATAGCAATGTCAGTGGTTTGGAGAGCTCATCCTTAGCTTCCTTTAGAACTCTAGGTGAGATTGTATCAGGTCCAGGCGTTTTATTTACCTTGAGTTTATCTAAACAATTCAATACTTCTCTCTCTCTGTAACGGTGATATTGCTTAGAACATCTGAATTATCAATCTGAATCGGCGATGGTGTAGGGATATCACTGAGGTCTTCGGTTGTAAAAACTGATGCAAAGAAGGTATTGAGGGCATTACTCATTTGTACTTCGTCTTTGGTGTATTCTCCATTTTCATCGACTAACGGTCCAACAGTTGAAGTAACTACTTTTTTCTTTCTGATATAACTATAGAATTCTTTCGGGTTTGTTTTACTTTGATTCGCAACATGTAACTCCAGGGTCTTTTTACTTTGCTTAATTAACTTTTTGGCTTTGCGTCGTAGCTCTACAAATTTCACCCGTTCTTCGTCATTTTGTGAGGATTTTAATCTATCATTAGCAAATTTTTTAGCAAGCAGACAGTCTGAAATATCTTTATTCCACCATTTGGGCTTATCATTTTGGCCTGGACGCCGTATTTTCGATGGTATGCAGTCTTGCACTGCCTTAAGGTAAGTGGTTGTGAAACACTCCCAAGATGTATTTATGTCGTTATTGTTAGTCAGAAAGCTCCAGTCAGTTTCTTTAAGTTTTGATTTAAGTTTATGAAAATTTGCTTTCTTGAAATTAGGGACTTTCTCAATGCTGCTATTTGATTTGTTACTAGTAAACTTTAAAGTGAAAGTTATCGTACGATGGTCGCTGTTACTGAATTCATCACCAACATTCAAATTCTCTATTAATTCTTCTTTTGTTGCGAGTACAAGGTCAAGCACATTATTACCACGGGTCGGAGATTGTACAAATTGAAAAAGTGAACTCTCTTGCAAGTTAGCATAGAGGTCGTGTCCAGAGTGTGAAGTAAGAATATCGCCCCATTTAGTCACGGGTAAGTTGAAATCGCCAAGAATTACGGTATCTTGTATGTTAGTTATTTCTGCAATTTGTTCATAAATTTCACTGTCAGTTTGCACTGATTGAGATGGGGGTCTGTATAATAAAGCTAGTGTTATTTTAGTTCCTCGTTTATTATTTAATAGTACGTAAGATATGTCTATATTCGCAATTTGAGGTTTTGACATTAAGACGGGATTAAGATTTTCCTTTATAAAAAACAGAACTCCTCCTCCATTTCTATTGATCCGACTTTTCTCAAACATTGTATAACCAGGAAGCGTATATTCGGCTAAAAAGTCTCTGTCTTCCGTATTTAACCAAGATTCTGTAATGCCGATTATATCATAATGTTCTGTAAACACGATTTCCTCTAGATCTGAAAATTTATTGCGTATGCTACGAGCATTTACATAAAACACCTTAAGAGTATTAGAGTTGGATGTTACTGATTGTGCGTTGTCTGAATTTTCAGTTCGTATTTGACTTACACTACCCTGTCTTGGGTCTGGTTGACCCCGTTTTTTGAACGTTTTTTGTGTGTGTGAGAGAGAGGGTGAGTGTGTGTGTGTGAGAGAGAGAGGGTGAGTGTGTGTGTGTGAGAGAGAGGGTGAGTGAGTGTGTGTGTGTGAGAGAGAGAGGGTGAGTGTGTGTGTGTGAGAGAGAGGGTGAGTGTGTGTGTGAGAGAGAGGGTGAGTGTGTGTGTGTGTGAGAGAGAGGGTGAGTGTGTGTGTGAGAGAGAGGGTGAGTGTGTGTGTGAGAGAGAGGGTGAGTGTGTGTGTGTGAGAGAGAGGGTGAGTGTGTGTGTGAGAGAGAGGGTGAGTGTGTGTGTGTGAGAGAGAGGGTGAGTGTGTGTGTGAGAGAGAGGGTGAGTGTGTGTGTGTGTGAGAGAGAGGGTGAGTGTGTGTGTGTGAGAGAGAGAGGGTGAGTGTGTGTGTGTGTGAGAGAGAGGGTGAGTGTGTGTGTGTGAGAGAGAGAGGGTGAGTGTGTGTGTGTGAGAGAGAGAGGGTGAGTGTGTGTGTGTGTGAGAGAGAGAGAGAGATGTGTGTGTGAGAGAGAGAGAAGGTGAGTGTGTGTGTGTGAGAGAGAGGGTGAGTGTGTGTGTGAGAGAGGGTGAGTGTGTGTGTGTGAGAGAGAGAGGGTGAGTGTGTGTGTGTGTGAGAGAGGGTGAGTGTGTGTGTGTGAGAGAGAGGGTGAGTGTGTGTGTGTGAGAGAGAGAGGGTGAGTGTGTGTGTGTGTGAGAGAGAGGGTGAGTGTGTGTGTGTGAGAGAGAGGGTGAGTGTGTGTGTGTGAGAGAGAGATGGTGAGTGTGTGTGTGTGAGAGAGAGGGTGAGTGTGTGTGTGTGTGTGGAGAGGGTGAGTGTGTGTGTGTGAGAGAGGGTGAGTGTGTGTGAGAGAGAGGTGAGTGTGTGTGTGTGTGAGAGAGGGTGAGTGTGTGTGTGTGTGTGAGAGAGAGGGTGAGTGTGTGTGTGTGAGAGAGAGAGGGTGAGTGTGTGTGTGTGAGAGAGAGAGGGTGAGTGTGTGTGTGTGTGAGAGAGAGGGTGAGTGTGTGTGTGAGAGAGAGGGTGAGTGTGTTTGTGAGAGAGAGAGGGTGAGTGTGTGTGTGTGAGAGAGGGTGAGTGTGTGTGTGTGAGAGAGGGTGAGTGTGTGTGTGTGAGAGAGGGTGAGTTGTGTGTGTGAGAGAGAAGAGAGAGAGAGAGAGAGAGAGAGAGAGAGAGAGAGAGAGAGCTAGAGATAGAGAGAGAGAGAGAGAGAGAGAGAAAAAAAAGAGAGAGTGTGTATGTGTGTGTGTGTGTGTATGAATTTGTTTGTGGGTGAGTTTTTATTTATTTATTTTTTGTGTGATTTTATTTGTGTGTTTGTTGGTGTATGTGTGTGTGTGTAAGTGTATTTGTTTGTGGGTGTGGGTGTGCATGTGTTTGTTTGTATGTATGTGTTTATGGGTGTGAGTGTATTTGTGCTTGTGTGTGTGTGTGGGGTGAGTGTTTTGTGGTGTGTGTGTGTGTGTGTGTATTGTGGGTGGCTGTTAACCCTTTCAGTAGCGATGCCTTCCTTATTGCTTTATTCTGGCAACTATTAGACGATAGGATTAACCCCTTCTGTACCGACGACATCTTTTTAACCTTACCTCTGATTAGGCGATTAGGCGATATTACTCAGCTTAAAAATGGCCTCCAGCAATTTGACTCAGCTTAAAAACGGCCTCCAGCAATTTGACTCAGCTTAAAAACGGCCTCCAGCAATTTGACTCAGCTTAAAAACGGCCTCCAGCAATTTGACTCGGCTTAAAAACGGCCTCCAGCAATTTGACTCAGCTTAAAAACGGCCTCCAGCAATTAAAAGGCTTCGAACTATCTCACTTAACCATTTTTGTACGTCTCTTGATTTTGGCCCTGTCACTCTTTCAACTATGGGGGAGGCACTCGCTATAGGCAAGTTCTGCCTTTTGCCTCCCTCAATCACATAGAAAAAAACAAAAAACAAAAAAACACAATCATATTTAAGGACAGATCCTTCACTTTTTGTCAATTATTTTATTGATTTATTATTTTTCTAGTTTCCTCGCTAGACCTCCATCAAGCTTAAAATGAAGCCCCTTAGACCCCCTTTCAAGATAAATTTGTACATTTTTCGGTAGAAAAATGTCCTGGGCCGAAGGCCGATTTCTTTTAAATTACAGGCTCGCTATCGCTCACCAGGAAAAAATCGAGACCTAATTGACAGGAAAGGTCTTAAAATTGACAGAAATAGGGCGAAAGTTCATAAAGTCGCCAAACTATAATGGGGCTAAAGATGAGGGAGAAGGTGGTCTAGAAAAGCGACTCGTCTCCCCTTAAACTGCACAACATCGTTTAAATTTAGTTAGAATATGATAGAAACGCGTCGTCGGCATAGAAGGGGTTAAGTGAAACGCGTCGTCGGCATAGAAGGGGTTAAGTGAAATACGTCTTGGGTATAGAAGGGGTTAAGTGAAATACGTCGTCGGCATAGAAGGGGTTAAGTGAAATACGTCGTGGGTATAGAAGGGGTTAAGTGAAATACGTCGTCGGCATAGAAGGGGTTAAGTGAAATACGTCGTCGGCATAGAAGGGGTTAAGTGAAATACGTCGTGGGTATAGAAGGGGTTAAGTGAAATACGTCGTCGGCATAGAAAGGGTTAAGTGAAAACAAAGGACCGTCAACTATTATTACCAGGCTTCGAACCATCTCACTTGAACCATTTTACTACCACCGATCCCTCTTAAGGGGAGGTTTTTAGTTTGGTCCCTAGATATCCATCAAGCTTAAGATTACACCCCCTTGAGTCCCTTTCAAGATAAATTTGTACATTATTCGGTAGAAAAATGTCCCGGCTGTAAGCCGGTTCCTCTTAAATTACAGGCTCGCTATCGCTCGCCAGGATAAAATCGATACCTAAATGGCACGAAAGGTCTTAAAATTGACAGAAATGGGTCGAAAGTTCTTAAAATCGTCAAAATAATGGGGGGAACGTCTTAAAATTAGAAAAGCAATGGGGCTAAACATGAGGGAGAAAGGGGTCAAGAAAAAAATCCCTCAAGTGGAGATCTCCCCTTAACCCTTTCAAGATCCAACACTACGCGTTTCTTGTATGTTTCTGGTAATTATTAGACCATTGTATTAAGGTTAGGTAGGGTGTATTATGGAAGTCAGAGCATTGTATTAAGGTTAGGTAGGGTGTATTATGGAAGTCAGAGGGTCGATTGAGAGGTTCTTTACCCTTTTAACCCTTTCACGCATTTATGACGCAGAGGTTGCCAGATTAGCAATAGGAAATAGAGTTCTCTCACTCTTATAATTACCTCTCCAAAATTAGTTTTCTGCCCACAGCTAACTCAAAGACAACTGTAGAGGTTGAAGTAACTAAACTAAAGGTTTCTAAATACCCCTGATGGTAACAAAGGCTTTAAAGTATCCCCAATAGGCTCAACACAGCTAACTCAAAGACAACTGCAGAGGTTGAAGTAACTAAACTAAAGGTTTCTAAATACCCCTGATGGTAACAAAGGCTTTAAAGTATCCCCAATAGGCTCAACACAGCTAACTCAAAGACAACTGCAGAGGTTGAAGTAACTAAACTAAAGGTTTCTAAATACCCCTGATGGTAACAAAGGCTTTAAAGTATCCCCAATAGGCTCAACACAGCTAACTCAAAGACAACTGCAGAGGTTGAAGTAACTAAACTAAAGGTTTCTAAATACCCCTGATGGTAACAAAGGCTTTAAAGTATCCCCAATAGGCTCAACACAGCTAACTCAAAGACAACTGCAGAGGTTGAAGTAACTAAACTAAAGGTTTCTAAATACCCCTGATGGTAACAAAGGCTTTAAAGTATCCCTAATAGGCTCAAAATCGCGTCATATGCCAGAGAGGGTTAATACTCACAGATCCTTCAAAGGTTCCATAAAATCGTCTAATGATAGCCAAAATAAATTGTTAAAACGCGTCAGAGCTTCAAGGGGTTAAACTGCCAAAAAACGTATAAATATAGCCAGAATAAAACCACAAAGACGTCGCCGGTACCGAAGGGGTTAATACCTAGTACCCGGAAGTGTACCTAGCCTAGAATCATCTCGGATCGTCGTAATCTGCTGCTGGTAATGAGGTCGTAATTTAGACAACCCACTACTTACAGCAAAGGGTAGGTAGTCATTATTATTATTATTATTTTTTTTTTATTTTTTTTTTTTTTTTTTGAGTGAGGGAGACAAAAGGCAGAGCGCCTCCCCTAGAGTTGAAAGAGTGACAGGGCCAACATAAAGGGACGTTCGAGCCAAAATGCCCTGGACACACAGAGTTTGAAGTGATTCAAGTCATAGGATGAGGGAAAGACTGATTCTGGGAGAGTGTTCCAGAGCTCAGCTGTTGAATAGAAGAAAGTTTGAGAATAACGTTTCACTCTAGGTTTGGAGAGTTGCACAGAGTATGGGTGGGATTGTGTTGCAAGACGGGTGCTACGTGCTGCTCTACAAAAAGGGGGTGGTATACACTGAGAGAGCTCTTAGGAACACTGATTATTGTAATAGCGGTAGAATAGTGAGAGATGCAACATGGCGGCGAAGAGAGAGAGAGACTACAGAGAGTTGGTGAGTGGACGGTGGTTAATGAGACGGAAGGCTTTCCTTTCTACTTTGTCTAGCAGTGCTGCCTCATATTTAGCATATTAGTCTTGAATTTGTTTATGTTATTTCTCTCTCTCTCTCTCTCTCTCTCTCTCTCTCTCTCTCTCTCTCTCTCTCTTTCTCTCTCTCTCTCGAGCCCGACGGGCTCCTCTCGAGCCCGACGCGCCAACCCGCCAACAGCACTTCGCTCTCGCTGCTCGAAATCTGACCATAACTTGAGTACTCCATTACTCATCCCCTTATTTGTTTGCATGAGCTGTAGCTAAGCTCTAGCTTAACTGCCCTGTAGTTGCTTTGCATGTAATTTTGCTGTGTTTTTGACTGATAAACGTTTGTTTATCGAGACTGCTTTTGTTTACATTTGTACCGGTTAGTGACGACCGACGCTCTAAAGTAAACAAACTATTTGCTTGTTTCATATTATAAAGTTCTAGCACTTATTGTAGATATTTTAGCCCTCACTGTAGTTAAGTGCTTAGCAAACCACCCAGTAGTTATCTTGCATGACATTGTACTGTAGTTTTGACTGATAAACGTTTGTTTTTCAAAATTCTATTTGTCAGGTTAGTAGAGACGCCGCCGATACCAGCGCCACCTGTGTACACATAAACAAACCCTCTTCTTGTATTTTATATATCAAAGTCTAGCCAATACTGTACTTGGTTGAACTTTTTTTTATCTTGGTTATCTATATAAATCGCACACTAACATTTGTCAAGATAGTTTTAATATTGGGTTAGAATAATTTAGTTACTGTAATACTTTTTGATAGCCTATTTATTAATCGCATTTCAGATACTTGTCACCATAATAGGCCTCTCACACTCTTGCCAGGGATATTACTAACTCCATTATTATTATTATTGTGTCGACCACTGTATAAACTAATATACAGGCTTTAGCCTAACTGTGTCATACTGCTAACATAATTTTATTTTTATTTTCAGGCATAAAATTGTGTTCTATTGCTAACATATTCTTTTTGTGATCAACATATTCTTTTTGTGATTTACAGGCATTAATTGTACCATATTGCTAACCAATATTTTTTGTTACTGTACTGTATACTGCTTTCCAGTGTTCTCACTAGGCTAAATTAACCCTCTCCCCTTTTTTTCTCCCAGTAAATTTTGTAACCAATTACTAGTCTATTTACAATTTTCAGGCTTTAACTGTGTCATACTGCTAACATCAATTTTTTTTTTATATTTTCAGGCATAAATTGTGTTCTATTGCTAACATATTTTTTGTGATTTACAGCCATAATATTCTTTTTGTGATTAACATATTATTTTTGTGATTTACAGGCATTAATTGTACCATATTGCTAACAAATATTTTTTTGTTACTGTACTGTATACTGTTTTCCAGTTTTTTCACTAGGCTACATTAACCCTCTCCCACTTTTTTTTTCCAGTAAATTTTGTAACAAATTTCTAGTCCATTTGTGATTTTCAGGCTTTAACTGTGTCATACTGCTAACATAAATTTTTGTTTTTTTCAGGCATAAATTGTGTTCTATTGCTAACATATATTTGTGATTTACAGGCATATTAATTTTATCATATTGCTAACAAAATTTTTTGTGATTTTCAGGAATTAACTGTATCACATTGCTAACATACATTTTTTGTGATTTTCAGGCTTTAATTGTACCATTTTGCTAACATAAATTTGTGTGATTTTCAGGCATATTGTGATTATATCGTCATGGCGCCGCAACGAACCTGCACGAGTTGTTCCGGTAAATTTGGCCCTACCATGTTTGTTGATACTGATGTCCAAATTTGTAGATTTTGCCAGCTCCGAGAGAAGATTGCGGATGAATTGAATGCAGCTCACCGCAAGATCGATGCCCTGACTACGAAGCTTGAATCCCTTCAAGAATTTGCCACACTCAACGTAGGAGTGCCCTCGGCCCAAGAAACCACTACTATGTCAACCGCCATTCCAGTGCATACAGTACCGGTACCCACACCAGCAGCTACCTTAGATGTTGCAGATAATAATAATGACTCTACTCTCACTCCCCCCCAGGACAACTTTCAGTTAGTGAGAAACAATGTCCATCCCAGTACCAGTACCAGGAAGGTCATCCCGACAACATGCCAAAACCGCTTCAAAATTCTGGCTATTGACGAGGAAGAGGAAACGGAAGAAGTTCGGCTTGTGGGCGACTCCATGGTCCGTGGCCAACTAACCGAGTTCTGCGCCAGGGCACCCAGGACCAGAAAGCGATTCTGTATCCCAGGTGGCGGCGTGGACGACATTGTTGCGGCTCTGGAAGAGGTTTCCAGGCTCGCCCCCGCAAGCACTACGTACATCATCCACGTTGGATCTAACGATGTCCAACGGACGCGGTCAGAGGAACTACTTTGCAAGTACCGGCGGCTGATCAGGTCCTTCAAGGAAAAATCTAATAGAATCTTAATTTCAGGAATTGTTCCCCGGATTGATGTAGAAAACCGATTCTACAACATAGCTACCAGTACAAATCGCCGACTAGCCAAACTCTGCAGGGAGGAGAACATCGGCTTTGTCGACACGTGGGATAATTTTTACTATGATAAATCTTTGTTTTCAGGAGATGGTGTACATCTCAATGAAGTAGGAGCTGCACGTCTTGGTCGTCTGCTGAACGATGCAGTCAAGGATTTCCGTTCAAAAAACGGGGTCAACCAGACCCAAGACAGGGTAGTGTAAGTCAAATACGAACTGAAAATTCAGACAACGCAGAATCAGTAACATCCAACTCTAATACTCTTAAGGTGTTTTATGTAAATGCTCGTAGCATACGCAATAAATTTTCAGATCTAGAGGAAATCGTGTTTACAGAACATTATGATATAATCGGCATTACAGAATCTTGGTTAAATACGGAAGACAGAGACTTTTTAGCCGAATATACGCTTCCTGGTTATACAATGTTTGAGAAAAGTCGGATCAATAGAAATGGAGGAGGAGTTCTGTTTTTTATAAAGGAAAGTCTTAATCCCGTCTTAATGTCAAAACCTCAAATTGCAAATATAGACATATCTTACGTACTATTAAATAATAAACGAGGAACTAAAATAACACTAGCTTTATTATACAGACCCCCATCTCAATCAGTGCAAACTGACAGTGAAATTTATGAACAAATTGCAGAAATAACTAACATACAAGATACCGTAATTCTTGGCGATTTCAACTTACCCGTGACTAAATGGGGCGATATTCTTACTTCACACTCTGGACACGACCTATATGCTAACTTGCAAGAGAGTTCACTTTTTCAATTTGTACAATCTCCGACCCGTGGTAATAATGTGCTTGACCTTGTACTCGCAACAAAAGAAGAATTAATAGAGAATTTGAATGTTGGTGATGAATTCAGTAACAGCGACCATCGTACGATAACTTTCACTTTAAAGTTTACTAGTAACAAATCAAATAGCAGCATTGAGAAAGTCCCTAATTTCAAGAAAGCAAATTTTCATAAACTTAAATCAAAACTTAAAGAAACTGACTGGAGCTTTCTGACTAACAATAACGACATAAATACATCTTGGGAGTGTTTCACAACCACTTACCTTAAGGCAGTGCAAGACTGCATACCATCGAAAATACGGCGTCCAGGCCAAAATGATAAGCCCAAATGGTGGAATAAAGATATTTCAGACTGTCTGCTTGCTAAAAAATTTGCTAATGATAGATTAAAATCCTCACAAAATGACGAAGAACGGGTGAAATTTGTAGAGCTACGACGCAAAGCCAAAAAGTTAATTAAGCAAAGTAAAAAGACCCTGGAGTTACATGTTGCGAATCAAAGTAAAACAAACCCGAAAGAATTCTATAGTTATATCAGAAAGAAAAAAGTAGTTACTTCAACTGTTGGACCGTTAGTCGATGAAAATGGAGAATACACCAAAGACGAAGTACAAATGAGTAATGCCCTCAATACCTTCTTCGCATCAGTTTTTACAACCGAAGACCTCAGTGATATCCCTACACCATCGCCGATTCAGATTGATAATTCAGATGTTCTAAGCAATATCACCGTTACAGAGAGAGAAGTATTGAATTGTTTAGATAAACTCAAGGTAAATAAAACGCCTGGACCTGATACAATCTCACCTAGAGTTCTAAAGGAAGCTAAGGATGAGCTCTCCAAACCACTGACATTGCTATTCAATGAATCCTTGCAGTCTGGGACTATGCCTGATCAGTGGAAGCTAGCCAACGTAACACCGATATTCAAAAAAGGCAGCAAATCCCTACCCAGTAACTATCGTCCAATTAGCTTAACCTCAATTGTATGTAAAATGCTAGAAACGGTCATAAGAGACAGACTCGTAAATCACTTAGAGGCAAATAACTTACTTAAAGATACTCAACACGGCTTTCGTAAAAAACGTTCCTGTTTAACAAACCTCTTAGACTTCTTCCACGATATCTTCAACCTCTACGATGAGAGTAAAGCTGTAGATATTATATACCTTGATTTTCAAAAGGCCTTTGACAAAGTTCCCCACAAACGATTACTGCTAAAACTAAAAGCGCATGGAATACAAGACGGTGTGTTGAAATGGATAGAAAATTGGCTCAGCGACAGAAAGCAAAGAGTAGTCATAAACGGTAAGGCATCTAAATGGACCAATGTAAGTAGTGGGGTACCCCAGGGATCGGTACTAGGACCAATTCTCTTTCTAATTTACATCAACGACATAGATGAGGGTCTCACCTGTACAGTCTCGAAATTTGCTGACGATACAAAAATTGCAAATAGCGTACTCTCAAAAGAACAAGTTGACGATATGCAACACAATCTAGATAAATTGTCATGTTGGGCCCAAATTTGGCAAATGAGTTTCAATGCGGATAAATGTAAAGTACTACATATCGGATACCTAAATGAGAAAGCAAACTATTCGATGAATGGCACTCAGCTTAAGAATGTAAACAAAGAAACCGATCTGGGAGTAACAATATCGAGTAACCTAAAACCGAGTCAACAATGTTCAGAAGTTGTTAAGAAGGCAAACAAAATAATTGGCTTTATAGGCAGGTCATTTGAGCATAAATCCAAAGATGTTATCCTAACCCTTTACAATTCCTTAGTCCGCCCTCTTCTGGAATACTGCGTTCAATCCTGGTGCCCTTATTACCAAAAAGATATAAACAAGCTAGAACGAGTTCAACGTAGAGTTACCAAAATGATACCTAGCCTAAAGAACAAACCATACGAAGAGCGTCTTAGAGAATTAAATCTATTTCCTTTAACCCAGCGCAGATTAAGAGGCGACTTAATTCAAGTGTTCAAAATCATCAAAGGCATCAACAATATGAACTGTAGTAAGTACTTCACTATCGACCAATCTAATTACACGCGGGGAAACGGTTGCAAAATTATTGGTAAATCTTTTAACTCACACGAATCTAAGAATTTCTTCTTCAATCGAGTTGTCAACTTGTGGAATGGGCTTCCCCGAGACGTTATAGACTGCAGCACCGTTGATTCATTTAAACTCCGCTTAGACAAATATCTCGCATCAAACCCGCGACTGACTGCGTTTGTAAATGAATAACTTTATTGTATACCCCCCTCAGTTACTAACCCATCTGTCCCCTACTAACTTCCTAATCCTGCCACGGACATTAGTTCTAGGGCAGTAGTTCCCTTTCCAATGTTCCCTTACCCACTCTAAACCACTGTTTGGACACTTGATCCTCAGTGTTTTGGAGGACAAGCAGCCTAGAAGGGTCACTAGACCTGTTGTTGCTTGATTTCCTTTGTACTCCTTTGTACTCCTTTGTGTGTGTGTGTGTGTGTGTGTGGGTATGTGTGTGTATGTATATGTGCGTGTGCGTATGTATGGGGTATGTGTTGAATTATGTGTGTGTATGGGTATGTGTGTGTATGTATATGTGCGTGTGCGTGTGTATGTGTGTATGGGGAAGCGTATGTGTTGAATTATGTGTGCGTGTGTGCGTGTGTGTGTGTATGTGTGTATATGTATATGTGCGTATGTATGTGTGTATGGGGAAGCGAATGTGTTGAATTATGTGTGTGAGTATGGAGAGACGTATGTTTTAAATAGTGTGTGTGTGTGTATGGGTGTGAGTGTATGTGTATGTATATGTGCGTGTGTATGGGGAAGCGTATGTGTTGAAGTGTGTGTGTGTGTGTGTGTGTGTGTGTGTGTGTGTGTGTGTGTGTGTGTGTAAGGGAGGAGGGGATGCAAATGTGTATACATAATTAATTTTCCATGGAAAATCTATTTTGTTGGTGGTAAAACGTTATTATCTTATGCAAGAAACGTTTCCTTCCATATCTGCTCGTGTTTAACCTAAAAACTCTAACTTATAGCCATCGTTCTGCGTTATATATTCTTTAATAAGTGCGCGGAATTTCGGTGTGAGAGTCCTAGGTTCGAGTCCTGGGAGTGCCACATGTATTTGTTGATTTCATTAATTAAGTTTAGAAGTGAAGTTGGTTGGTGAAAATATATAATTATTCACATTCTCACATATTTCGATGAGTTTGCCTATATCCTGTTTTACCAGCTGGCGGCCATGTGACATGATTCCTTCTTGATTGCTCAGCTATGACCAAGATTTTGCTATGAAATATGTTGTTCATTATGCACTGTCTTGATAGCATAATGGTTAGTGCGCGGAATTTCAGTGTGAGTAGCCTAGGTTCGCATTCTTAGAGTACCACATGTATTCATTAAGTTGCATTGATTTCATTAATTAACCCTTTCACGCACATATGACGCAGATGTTGCCAGACTAGCAATAATAAATAGAGTTCTCTCACTCTTATAATTACCTCTCCAAAATTAGTTTTCTGCCCACAGCTAACTCAAAGACAACTGCAGAGGTTGAAGTAACTAAACTAAAGGTTTCTAAATACCCCTGATGGTAACAAAGGCTTTAAAGTATCCCCAATAGGCTCAACACAGTTAACTCAAAGACAACTGCAGAGGTTGAAGTAACTAAACTAAAGGTTTCTAAATACCCCTGATGGTAACAAAGGCTTTAAAGTATCCCCAATAGGCTCAACACAGCTAACTCAAAGACAACTGCAGAGGTTGAAGTAACTAAACTAAAGGTTTCTAAATACCCCTGATGGTAACAAAGGCTTTAAAGTATCCCCAATAGGCTCAACACAGCTAACTCAAAGACAACTGCAGAGGTTGAAGTAACTAAACTAAAGGTTTCTAAATACCCCTGATGGTAACAAAGGCTTTAAAGTATCCCCAATAGGCTCAACACAGCTAACTCAAAGACAACTGCAGAGGTTGAAGTAACTAAACTAAAGGTTTCTAAATACCCCTGATGGTAACAAAGGCTTTAAAGTATCCCTAATAGGCTCAAAATTGCGTCATATGTCGGAGAGGGTTAATTAGGTTTATTAGTAAGTTAATTAGTGGGTTGGTGATAATATGAACTAATGTGAAGCAGAATCATAATACTGTCATTCTATACTGAGAACTTCATTTACTTAGGGATATAATCAGCAGATATATATATATATGTCTTGAGTCGGCCACCCCACACAGAGAGAGAGAGAGAGAGAGAGAGAGAGAGAGAGAGAGAGAGAGAGAGGAGAAAAAAAACACATAAAAAATAAAAAATATGAAGAGTAGGGAATGAACCTGAATATATACTGTACATACATACATACATACATACATACAAATACATAAATACAAAAATCCAGCTATAGATGGATAGGATCATCCAACGAAAGGAGACTTGTAATTCATAATGTGTTAATTGATGTTTGCACAGTAATATATTGAACTTTTGTCTATTCGTTTTATAATGTTTGACTGCGGAAATCAGCCCAACATATTCCAGAAGTATGGTCAATTCATTAATATTAAACAGACAATCTTCACCAACAACCTCTAATACTGAAAAAACGACTTGCATAATCAAGCTAATATTTCTACCAATTGGGAAGAGTCAGCCTGGGAAGCGGTGTGGAGATGTGCAGTCCATTTGCTCTAACTCTTTTTGAGTTAGAAGTTTGAGGTCAAGATTTCTGACCTACTTATCATCAATGGACTATAAGTATATACAAGTGTTGTTTGTTATATGAACAATTATATGTACTCCTATAGCGAAATGCCCCGAGCAAGGCCAAGGCCATAACCGAGCGCCCCCACAGAACCCTCCCTGCCGACCACAATAAAGCCTGGGTGACCGAAGCCACTCCATGGCGGGGAGCTGAGGAGGGTGCAGAAACGCCCGGGAAACCAAAGCCCCACCCAGGGCCCTGTGCCCCTCAGCAATTATGAAGAGAAAGTTGAGGGGCAAAGGGAAAATGTGACGCTTTGGCTTCCAATCTTGGTAGATTGGGAGGTCAATCCACGGAAGAGACGCCGTCACTTGAGATCTAGAAAATATATAAGTAAAAGGAACAGTCAGAGTAAGCTATGGGTATGGCAGAGATCGCTCAGTTCTCACTCTGATAGACCAGCCCATCACCACTGCCGGGTAGTTAATGCCCAATACTGTAATTTATAGTTTCTTTTTCATTCCCATACACACATTCGAAAACCATAGATGTGTTATGTACTTCTGTAAAATTTAGATATACAAGAAAGAAAATATATATATATATATATATATATATATATATATATATATATATATAGAGAGAGAGAGAGAGAGAGAGAGAGAGAGAGAGAGAGAGAGAGAGAGAGAGGTAGAGCTTGGAGTCCCTTTGAATTAAACTTGCCTCATTAAATGCCTGATAAATTGCCAGATACCATACTCACCCCCCTCCCACACACCCCACCATCCCCTAACCCGTTCCTCCCCCCCCCCCCCCACCTACTCTATCCCTGCCCTCCCCGAACCCACACCTACCTCCTAGCCACCCAAACTCTCCACATACCCTACCTACAACCCATCCCTACCCACTCCTAACCCCATCCCACCCTGAACCTCTATATATATTATATATATATATATATATACCGGTATATATATATATGTACCCTTCCCCTACCCTACTCTGCCATACCCTTCCCCTACCAAACCATGCCCTACCCCTACCCTGCCATACCCTTCCCAGTTGCACTTTTATCTCCATTTCTACATTTTTCCCTTCCACCTCCCTCCCCTCTCCACCTCTTCCACCTCCCTCCCCTCTCCACCTCTTCCACCTCCCTCCCCTCTCCTTCAACAACAACCCACTCTCATCATTGCCCTCCCCTCACACCTCCATTCCCCTCCGTTTTGTCTCACCCCCTTCTCTCCCTTCCCCATCTCCCATCTACTCAATTCTGCATCTCTTTTTCTATTTCTTCTATCCCCTCTCCCTTCCTCCATTTCTTCCCCATCTCTCGCCCATTCACACCTCTCCTCTCCCATCCCTTCGCCAACCTCCCTCCTTCTCATCTTCTTCTCTGTCCATTTCCCAGTATTCCCTTCCACCTGCCTTGCCTTATATTTCCCCATTCACTTCCCCCACCTCTCTAATTCCCCTTTGCCCACCTCTCCATTTCCCCTCCCCCCACCTCTCCCTTTCCCCTTTGCCCACCTCTCCAATTCCCCTTTCCCCTCCCGGCACTTCTCCCATGGCACTTCTCCCATTCCCCGTCCCCCACCTCTCGTTTTCCTCTTCCCCTCACCTCTCCCTTTCACCCCACTATTTATCTCCTCCTTAATAGTTGCCCCTACCACCACGTCCACCATCTCATAATTGTCCTCCCCTTTATGTCCTCATTTATCCCTCCTCCTCTCCTTTGCCCCGACCCCATTTCTACCCTCCTTTCCTTCCTCGTATCTCCGCAATCACCACCTTTTCCCTCTTCTTTGTATTCCTCCTTCCTCCCCTCTTGTCTCCTCCATGCTCTCACCTCTCCCTTTGCCATTCACCTACCTAGCCAAATAAGTTCATTGTCTGACCTTTCTATCTTCTTATTTCTAGTATTTTGTTTTCTTTTTCTATTGTCCTTTGATCCTCCGGCTGTCTTTAGATTGTAAAGACTATAAATTAACAACACACTAATTACCTTTCGCAGAGCAGTGTCGGAGAGGCAGCTGATGTTGGGTCGTTGTAGGATGGTGGAGGTAGATGGTACCGAGGTCCTTAAACTGCAGGAAAAATAAGACATATATTAGTACATATAATAACATTATTATAAGATTAATCACAATATGCAATCACAATATGCAATCACGATATGGGTAGTTAATAAGGTATGGACTCTTATATATATTTTGTGAACATTGTTGGGTTTGGTGAATAAATGACGAACTATATTGATTTTTAGCGTGTTTTGTTTATACCAGCATTACTACATGGACAGTATATTATAAATCTTATGTATTGGATATGACTCTTTAGATGTTGAAGGAAATATGATAGTGGTTTAAAATTACAACTAAAAATAAACATGTCAAGCTTAGAAAAATAAACAAACCAAAACGGGAAACGCACAATATAAGACGTTCGCCCCATTAGTTTGGCGATTTTAAGAACTTTCACCCCATTTATGTCACTTTTAAGACCTTTAGTGCCATTTAGGTGTAATTTTTTCCTGGCGAGTGATAGCGAGCCTGTAACTTAAGACGAACCGGCCTTTGGTCGGAACATTTTTCTACCGAAAAATGTACAAATTTATCTTGAAAAGGGGTCAAGGGAGTGTAATTTCAAGCTTGATGGAAGTCTAGGAAACGCACTAAAAACCTACCCTTAATATTACAACTAAAAGTAAACATGTCATGCTTGGAAAAAAAAAAAAAAAAAAAAACAGGAAACGCCCAATATAAAGCCTGAAAAAGAGTTATTAATATGAGACTCTTCTTGTGAATTGTGCTTGATTAACCCTCTCACTACCATATGACGCAGAGGTTGCCAGATTAGCAATAATAAATAGAGTTCTCTCACTCTTATAAATACCTCTCCAAAATTAGTTTTCTGCCCACAGCTAACTCAAAGACAACTGCAGAGGTTGAAGTAACTAAACTAAAGGTTTCTAAATACCCCTGATGGTAACAAAGGCTTTAAAGTATCCCCAATAGGCTCAACACAGCTAACTCAAAGACAACTGCAGAGGTTGAAGTAACTAAACTAAAGGTTTCTAAATACCCCTGATGGTAACAAAGGCTTTAAAGTATCCCTAATAGGCTCAAAATTGCGTCAAGGACGTGAGAGGGTTAATATTATTGATGTCACGTACAAGACTACAACCGAAAACAATCGGTAGCAGTAAACCAAGTCACTTCTGAGCCTTCGGATGTCAAAAGCTCAGTGCCCCAAGGAACAGTGCTAGCGCCCCTTCTGTTCCTCATACTAATTTGCGACATAGATACCAACACCAGACACAGTACGGTGTCGTCTTTTGCTGATGACACAAAATTAAGTAAGATAGTAAACACACAAGAGGACACGGGCCGACTGCAGGAAGACATAAATGTAGTGTTCCAGTGGACCAGGGAAAACAACATGCAATTCAATGAGGAAAAATTCCAATTAATACGGTACGGAGATAATAATGGTGTTAAAGAAATTACAAATTACTTAACAGAATCTAACCACATAATAGAACGGAAAGACAGTGTGAAAGACCTTGGGCTATTAATGTCTGAAAATATGGGTTTCAAAGTTCATAACCAGGTCAAAGTGGCGGCTGCGAAACGTCTAACGGGTTGGATTCTGCGTACTTTTAAAACACGCGGTGAATTGCCTATGATAACGCTCTTCAAATCTCTAGTGCTACCGCGGCTTGAATACTGTAGCGTATTAACATCCCCATACAAAGCAGGTGAAATAAATGACGTAGAGAGTGTACAAAGAAATTTCACTTCGCATATAAGTTCGATAAAACATCTACACTATTGGGAGCATTTAAGAGCACTGCATCTGTACTCACTGGAACGTAGAAGAGAACGTTACCTAATAATATACACATGGAAAATCGCAGAGGGTTTAGTACCAAACCTACATACTCCGATAGTCATGAAATTCAGTGATAGGAGAGGCTGGGAATGCGAAATCCCCCGGATGAATAACAGGGGTGCTATGGGCTCTCTGCGAGAGGGCTGGTTATCACACAGAGGCCCACGTCTCTTCAACAAACTCCCACGGTGAGTAAGAGACATGAGGGACATCTCGTTAGACAACTTCAAGAGAGCCCTAGATGTCAAACTGCAAAAAGTGCCAGACGAGCCCATCCTCGCAAGGGAGCGAGCTGTCGCTTCAAACAGTCTACTGCACCAAATCACCACCCATAACGAGGGGCGTCGCGCTCCTTGGTGCCGCTAGAGGAGCGGCGAACACATCCAAAGGTATCCAAAGGTAAAGGTAAGTCGCAATAATTGACAATAACCCCTTCACCCCCATCACGTAACGTTCATCCTATTCTGGTTAGCCTACCTTCAGACGATTTTCTTTCGTTTATATGCTACCTCTATGGATCGAATGGGTATATGCGATCTTAAGGGGAGGTTTTTAGTTTGTTAGCTAGACCTCCATCAAACATAAAATTACACCCTCTATAGCCCCTTTCAAGATAAATGTGTACAAGTGCCTCAAGTAGAAATTGTCCTTTAATGACAGCTCAGAGAAATAAAGTTATTGAGAACACCAATTTTGTAGGTTCAAAAAACTGAAAAATGCACATGGGAGCCGGTTGAAACTAGGTCTGTTGAATGTTCGTTCCTTGCGTAACAAAATGGATCATATTTGCGAGATCTTGGATGAACGTAACCTTGATGTATTATGTCTCACTGAGACCTGGTTGTTCGAGTCAGATCTGAATATTATCCAGGCGGCATTGCCTAAAACCCATTCCATAATAAATGTTCCTAGGCCTAGGGGAGATCATCCGGGTGGTGGAGTGGCAGTTGTCTACTCCACATCTCTGGTGAATATCTTGCAAATAAGCCATAACCCAGCCCCTCTTTTTTATGAACTGTTGGAAGTGGAAATAAAACTCCATCAACAAATTCTAAGAATGGCAGTTGTCTATAGGCCTGGCCATCGTGGCACAGATAGGGGTTTTATGGAAGAGTTTGGGCAGTTTCTCGAGGAATTTTCTGCTAAAACCGGAAGACTTTTGATATGTGGAGATTTTAATTACTGGGTTGACAGCCCTCATCTGAAGCCATTCTCTCCTGAGTTCCTTGAGTTGACTGATCAGAACAATTTTGTAAACCATGTGTCCCACCCAACTCATATCTTAGGACACACCCTTGACTTGGTTTTCTCTCCTGTGGGTTGTGGTGGTGTCCTGGATGTTGATGTTGAGAATGCTGACCCTAATACCTCTGATCATGCTTTGATTACTTTCAGCTTTGATTTCCCTAAGCCACTCACACATGAAAAAGTAATCAGATTTAGAAATTATAAAAATGCAGACCTAAATTTGGCTAGCAGTGAAGTAAAACAGTACTTGGGAAGTATTGATGCTTCCAACCTTACTTCAGATGAGCTGGTGGAGGTACATGGAAATGCACTTAAATTAGTGTTCGATCATCACTGTCCAGAAGTAGAGAAGAAAATCATAGTACGAGATGATTCGCCCTGGTATAGCACTCGAGTTAAATTTCTTAGAAGAGCGCGTAGAAGAGCTGAACGTGAATGGCGGAAAAATAAAACAGACTCTACATGGTTGCAATATCTGTCAGCCAGCAGAGCTGTGGTCCACAAAATCAAAGATGAAAAGAAAGTGTATTATCAGGGAAAAGTTGACTCGTGTGGTAACGACCAGAGGAGGTTGGCTTCAATTGTAAACAGTTTACTTGGAAAAACAAGAGTCAGCTTAAGACCTTCTGTACCTGATGCCGAGTTGGCTGCCAACTTTGTGGCATTTTTTGCTGGCAAGATAACTCGCATAAGACAGGAACTGGATGATGCTTCTGTTGGTGAAGAACTTTCAGTTGTACTCCAACCCCGACACATTCCTAATAATGTCCTCTCATCCTTTCACTCAGTAGAGGTGGACATGATCTCGTCCTACATAAGAAACCTCAATAAAACATTTTGCCCGTTGGATCCCATAAATGTTTCCAAGCTACCAAGAGTCTATGATCACACAGTTGAGTTTATTTCCAAAATAATTAATAAGTGCTTCTCTGAAGGTAGCTTCCCACATTCTGAAAAGCATGCACTACTCCGACCTACTCTAAAGAAACCTGGACTTGATGTTGAGAACATGTTGAACTATCGTCCTGTCTCCAACCTGTCCTTCATATCAAAGATATTAGAGCGTGCAATACTTGACCAATTACAACCACTACTTCAGCAGAATGAAACTATCCCAATTTTTCAGTCTGCTTACCGACAGCATCATTCAACTGAAACAGCATTGATTAGAGTACATAATGATCTAGTTGAGAACATTTGCAATGGTGTGGCCTCACTATTGGTCTTGCTTGATCTCTCTGCGGCTTTTGACACAGTGGATCACGAGTTGTTATTGAGTGATCTTTATGATTGTGGTGTGCGTGACTCCGCTCTCTTGCTTCTTGGGTCGTACTTGTCAGGTAGATCCCAGAGTGTGATGGTAAATCAAGTGGTCTCGGACTCGACACCCCTGCAGTATGGTGTTCCGCAGGGATCAGTTTTAGGTCCTATCCTATTTATAATTTATATTGGCAGTTTGTCTCTTCTGCTTCGTGCACATAATGTCACCTTTCACTTTTATGCAGATGACACCCAGATTTATGTGAGAATCACAAATATAGTTGATATACGGAGTAAGATGGAATTGTTGATGTCTGATATCAAGAAGTGGATGAGAGCGAGAAAACTTAAACTAAATGATGGTAAAACTGATATTCTCATCATCCGAGGAAATAGAAGAGCTAATGATATAGTAGGTGCCCTCTCCATCAATGTGGGTGGATCTCAGCTGCGACCGGCCAACTCTGTTCGAAATCTGGGTGTATATGTGAACTCCCGATTAGATTTCAAAGAGCATGTAAACCAGATAGTTAAAAGTTGTTACTTGCACATCAGAAATCTCTATTTGGTGAAGCCGTTTATAACCAGACGTTGCCTCCTGACGTTGGTTCACTCATTGGTCTTCTCTCGTGTTGATTATTGCAATGCCCTGTTGGTGAGTCTTCCAAATTATATTTTGAAGAAAGTTCAGTCTGTTCTTAACAGGGCCGCAAGACTAATTTTTGGTGTTCCACCTAGAACTCCTACTACATCTCTTCACATAGAACTGCACTGGCTGCTAGTAAGAGCAAGAATAGAATTTAAGTTGTGTTTGGTGACTTTTAAGGTTCTCAAATTTGGTGAGCCTAGGTACCTTGCGGAGCTGCTCAGGCGCCCACCGGCACACCATGGTGTAGTTGTGCGTCATGACAATGACCCTTTTCGTCTTGATGAACCAAGGGCTTTCCAGCAGTCTTCTTTCTTTGAGAGGTCATTCTCCTACATGGCTCCGAGGTTGTATAACAGGTTGCCGCTGTCCATGAGACAACTGAGTTCTGTTGAATGCTTCAAGAGACAACTTAAGACTTTTCTCTTTGAGAGAAGCTATGATCTTGAGAGAGGTGTCATGACAGATGGCTATAGAGTTTAGGCTATTTTGCCACTGCTAGTGATTGTTAAATGTGTGTTGTATATAAGCCTTCTTTTGATGCATTGATTTTTGTTCTTTTTTCTTTCTCTTTTCGAGCGCTAGTGAATTCTTCGGAAAAATTGGCGCTTATGAGAAATAAGTAACATGCTTATTATTATTATTATTATTATTATTATCAAAAAGGGCGTCGGGTGGCGGAAACACATCGAATACGGTGTGTTGGAAAGACCAAACTACCCGGGTGCTCTGTCCCATCGACAGAGCAACCGCCCATAGGTCGGCAGTCCCGGGTAGGCAGGGTACACGCAGTGCGACGGTGGAAAGGAGTGCGTGGCAAAATAGGTACCCCGCCAGGTCCTGAA
This sequence comes from Lithodes maja, assembly GCA_037953745.1. Taxonomy (NCBI): domain Eukaryota; kingdom Metazoa; phylum Arthropoda; class Malacostraca; order Decapoda; family Lithodidae; genus Lithodes; species Lithodes maja. Next base: position 54,529 of record JBAKBP010012510.1, read on the forward strand.
GAACGAAAAGACTACGCAGTCACCCGACTCAGGGTGACAGGCGTGCTCGACCTGTCCCAGTCGAGGCCCGCCCACGGCACATCTTGCGACGGTGGAAGGCAGGACTCGGGAACGGTGACTAGGAATCCGAACCGAGGAACGAGGAGGACCAAGGAGAGCGGCGTGCACACAGTGTGCGGGAGAGATCGCGGAGAATATCCCACCCACCAAGGAAAAGAGGAGCGGAAGACCCCGAGTGAACAGGGGAGGCAAGGCCAGTCCGACGAGGGTCGTAAAGACACGAGAGGCAACATGGAGACCGAAGGGTAAACCGCCAAATGTGACATAATGAGAGTCATCAATACGAGGCACGACAGGTCGACCACCAGTCACAACACCTCGCTGTCCGTCACGGAGACCAGAAAGACATGCGACAGGAAGTCCCGCTGGTGAGGCGAGACTACCCGAATAATCCCATGGACAGAATAACAGAGGCGACGTCTGGGGAGACAGGCTGAGGTCACGCAGGTCGCCGGAGCGGAAACGTGGACCGGCACCCCGAGGACAGACCCCGCCGTATTACCCGGCGTGCCCACGAACGGCTAAGCGAAACCGAGAGTGGGGACGCAAGAGCCGGTAGGGGCCCCGAGTCTGGCGGCCTCGTTACGAGCCGGCCTGCCGACCCCAATGAAGAGGAAGCGGTTGAGGAGGGTCGGGACATCCCAGGCGGACGGGGAGCGAAGAGCCCCGCAGCAGCAAAGAGGGAAGACCCCTGCCATGCAGGAGCAGAGAAGAGCCCCTCCGGAGGGAGCACAGAAAGCAACAGTGACGTGCTGACCTCAGCCGGCGCCAGTGTACAGAAGGAAAACCACAGAGACTGGCGACAACGCGCAGCCTCATGGAAGGGACAATGCAGGAAGCCGACGGAGGCGAGCCGCAGTTGCAGATGCCCGAAGTGGGCCCCACCCTTCCCGAGCACCCTAGTCGGTGGAGCTACAATAAGCCTGAGGGGAAGCCAAGCTAGGTGCAGACACTCGAAGAGGGTGGAGACCATGCGAGCAGTGCGCCGCCAGGGCTTGTGAACACGTTCCAGGGCACCCTTCTCTGGTGGCGTGAAGGAACGTGGCATACGTTCAGAAAGATAACGTAGGGGCAAAGAACCAGGCCCAAAATGGAGGTGAAACCCCGGATGAAGTCATGACGAGGCTCGACACGGAGGAGCAGCCGACAGGAGGGAGTGGGGAAGAACCCATCTCCGACTGAACTCCGAAGTCGACGCCCTCCGTCAGCCACAAGGAACAGTAAAAGAGAAACTATGGAAAGACACAACTGAAACTCAGACGACGCCGACAGAGTGGGCGCGTCGACATGTACGTCGCATTAAGCAAAGGCTTCGAGCTGTACCTGCCAACTCGCAGGCACCGGGTGCACTCCTTGTGCATGTGTAAGAGCTCGTTCCGAGAGGGATGCCGCCACGTGCCCCCACGATGATGGCTTCCCGTAAAGGGAAGGGAAGCGACGTCCGTTAGGGACCGGAAACGTCCCGAGGGACGGAACGTGGACAGGCCGACCAACCAGCCCCAGGCTACACGCAGGGAGCATGACTAAAGAAGTCGATGCCGCCTGGGAGCGAGTGGGAGGATGGACAACCGGAGCAGCAACCACAGGTAGAGCAGGTTACGTAGGCAAGAGCACCGCCCAGTACGGAAGCACGCCCGGAGATCGTACAGGGGAAGAGACAGGGCGGAGTGGAGCCGTAGACCGTCGGCGACGTGGTGAAGGAGAGCGGCGTCTCCCATACGACCCGGCGTCCTCGGAAACAGTAGGGACATCCGAACGAGGCACCGGGGGAAAAGCGGTCAGGCGCAAGGGAGACAGCAGAGGAAAGGGGAAGCATGGCACGCACCCCTTCGGGGAGGAAGCGCGGAAACCGTCGGAGGCGGTCCGTGACAGAGAGAGCGAAACCCCAAACATGGAGCGCAGAGGCGAGACCTTGCCTCTACAGCGTCCGGGAACGTAGGACGAGACCCAAAGGTCAAGATCGACGAGACACGGTCTACACCTCCGAGGGTTAAACCCATCGCGGTTGGAGCACGAGACATGGGTAGGACTCGCCATGTCCCAATGGGCATGGCAGGACAGGAACCCCCACGGTGTGCGCAGGAAGGAAAGGACATCCTCGCTGCAACCAGAAAGGAAAAAGATACCGATGGCCCATGTATGAAGCGCCCCAGGCAGAGCAGGGTAAGAAAGTAGGCGGGCCACAAAGAGTTACCACAGGTAAATAGGAGGGACGGTAGTAAAGTGTCCCAAGAATACCGCCATGTACATAAGCATGGGGCGGATGGAGGCAAAACCAGGCAGCGGTGGCCTCCTGAGCCTTGGGTGGAGCCACATGGACGGCCTGAACCGGACAGAGGAGTCGGAGATCGTCGGCGGGATGGGGAAGGAGAGCGACGACCCACCTTCGTTGCGGAGTCCTCGGAACCAGCCAGGACGCCCGAACGAGGCACGTGGAGGAAAGGCGATCTGGCGCCTTGAAGACTTCCGACGCGCACAAGGAGGAAGTGACATCCACATCGCAATTGGAAAGTAAAAGATACTGATGTCCCATGTATGAAGCACAGGAAATGTGTGCAAGAACAATATTGGTAAAAAACCCTTGAATCCTTGATAGGAGAGTACCCCCTTCCCCTGTTGAGGCAGGGAAGGACGAAAAAGGGGGGACCTTCGAAACAGGCACGAGGGCAGAAAAACGCACAAAAGTGGTCACTACACCCTGCAAATGGAGCACCTTTCATGAAAGTGAGTATCCCCCCCCCCCCCCTTGTGCATGGTGAGGGGTGAAGAGGGACCCCCCATGCGGAGGGTCAGGGAGAGACCAGGTGAACCAGCAAGTGCAAAGAACCCCCGTGCAAGTCCCGAGAAGGAAGGCATGAAAAGCCTTATAAAGGAAGAGGATAATAATAATACCCAAAGGTTGAAGGTACTGAAGAGAAGAAGACGCCCAAGGGTACCATCAGAGTAGAGTGGGAGCACAATCTGATGAAAAGGAGAAGTCCGTGAACTACTGCAACCGAGTCCCTATACAGAGGCAAAGCAAAGCACCCTAGCACCGACCCAGAGAGGAGTGTACCAGAACGGGCCGCTCCGCTCGGGGGCGGAAATCCGCTCTGGAGCGGAACGTAGGATGTAGGACGAATGTAGGATGGGTGGAACACACCACCCGATGAGGAACCCATGGCGAGAGCAGAGCGAAGTAAACATACTACACTGGAACCAGAAAAAAAAAAATGTGAAGACCATGGGAAGGCATGCATGTATGTCATCGACAGGAACAAGAATAAAGCCTGTTTGTAAGCACCATGAAAATAAAGATCATGGCAATGCACGCATGTATGTCATTGGCAGAGACAAGACGAAAGGCTGGTCGGAAGCACCACGAAAAAACCACTGAAAGTTGATGAATCCTGAAGAAGAAGGCCAAAGAGTGCCCCCGAAATGGGAGGCCAGGCAGGAGTATCAGTCATGAGGTCATGCACAAAATAAAGATCAGAGATCCCAGAATAGGCTACAGGTACCAGGTCAGGGAGTAGCCTAAAAGCTCTCACTAGGCCTGGAGACTGGAGTCCCGTCCAATGAAGGAGAGTGCTGCTCCCCCCCCCTCCCCCCCCCCCCCCCCATGTCCCCTGGAAGTTAAAGCTGAAGAGAACCCTCCAAAAGGAGGATCAGGAAGGCCATAGGGGAACCAGCAACTTGAGGCAGTAATATATGAAATTACCAGGCGCACTAGTTCCTGCACTCTTGAAGAGAGGCAGCAACAAGTAAAAAGACCACCAAAAGGGATCGGCCCTACAAGGGTCAGCGCCCCCCTTCCAACCAACGAGAAGGGCACAAGTAAGCCTAGGCCTAATTTCACGAAAAGAAAAGCAAAAATAAAGGCAGTGACAAAAAACTATAATGACAAGAAGCTTACTAAAGACAAAACGAAAGCCACCGCAAGTGAAATGAATACAAAAGGCAAAGCCTAAATGAACGAGGGTCGCCCAAGCGGCGACGCATGCGCAGATTGCAAAAAATTAAGTAACCTCCAGTTTCGATGCTACACTCCAAGAAAAACACATTTGAGCCCATTTTTCAGTGTGCCTACAGCACGTATCATCTGTCTAGAATCACAGGACCTTAAATAAGGCCCACAAATCCCCCAAAGGAGAGGTGACAGGAGTTGTAGGCACAAAAACAGAGCACCAGAAAAAGTGTGTGCGTCATAGAGTGTAGCGCGAAAAGGAATGATCTAATGAACCCGGTCGGGTTGTGCGGTGGACCCGTGACAACGGCTTAAGGAGCCATATAGGATGGACAATGTTCTGCAATTTTCTCTTTTCTTTCTCATCAATATTTTCATTTCCTTTAAAATAGTAGCCTCAAGTGTGTACAACGTACCTAGTAGAGAGTAAGGTGCTACTCTAGATGTTATCGATTTAATCGCGCTAGTGATTACGATAATTGTCCGCTCCAGAGCGGAACGGAATTATACGATAGGTATATAGCTCTACGTTGGAGACGTAGAGGCTACTACTAAATTCATCTTTTGGGGTATTTATTCCATGTTTTTATCCTGTTTCTATGATTGATTGATTTTTGTGCTAATGTAGTTGGTATTTGGTATAATTTTACATATTTTAGATAAATCAGAAGAGCACATGCAATATATTTGGGCATTTTCAGTCAGTATTGCTGGGGAAACGGTTAACATACAGTATTCATCATAGGAAGGAAAGAGGATGTGTAGCTCAGATCTTTGCCCTGAAATATGTTGTGGAGAAATATCTTGAGAAGGGACAAAAGTTGTATGATGCCTTCATCGACTTGGAGAAGGCCTATGACAGAGTTGATAGAGAAGGTACCGGTATGTAGAAAGTACTTGGAATATACGGAGCAGATAGCAAGTTGCTGAAAGCAGTGAAAAGCATGTATGAGGGTGCAAAGGTGTCGGTACTCCTGTACTCCTTTGTATGTGTTGAGAATGAACAGAGCGAGTTCTTTGATCTGAATTTTGGGTTAAAGAAAGGGTGTGTGATGTCCCCGTGGTTGTTCAATATATACTGTATATGGATGGAGTCATAAAAGAAATGCAAGGATGAGCAGTGGATGTTGGTGTACCACTAATAAGGGAAGGCAACGAGTGGAATGACAGAGTTGATAGAGAAGGTATGTGGAAAGTACTGAGAATATACGGAGTAGATGGCAAGTTGCTGAAAGCAGTGAAGAGTATGTATGAGAGTGAAAAGGTATCAGTACGTGTGGAGAATGAACAGAGGGAGTTCTTTGATCTGAATGTTTGGTAAAGCAAGGGCGTGTGATGTCCCGATGGTTGTTCTATATATACAGTATATGGATGGAGTCATAAAAGAAATACAAGGAAGAGCAGTGGATGTTGGTGTATCGCTGATAAGGGAAGGAAGCATTTACGGAGCAGATGGTAAATTGCTGAAAGCAGTTGATGTTGATATTCCCTAGGCAGCCTGGCTGAACAGCCCCGGCTGAAAGTAGTGTGGAGTATATAATTATGAGGGTGCAAAGGCGTCGGTACCGGTATGTGTAGAGAATGAACAGAGCTACTTCTTTGATCTGAATGTTGGGTTAAAGCAAGGGTATAATATGATGTCCCCATGGTTGTTAAATATATACCGGTATATATATATATATATATATATATATATATATATATATATATATATATATACTGGTATATATATATATATATATAAATATACTGTATATATGCAATAAAGTCACAGCAACACGTGTCTGTCTGACCTCCCCTGAAGATGTAATAATACACGAAAGCGCTTGGGACTCCATGTTTTTCTTCTTTCCTTGTGGATTTTCCTGCATACTGTATGTATATATATATATATATGGATGGAGTCATAAAATAAATTCAAGGAAGTGCAGTGGATGTTTGTGTACTGCTGTTTGCTGACGATATGAATGGGAGTTGCAGGGTCTGGTAAATATATTTGGAACAGTGTGCGAAAAATGGAATCTGAAGGTAAATGCGGGGAAGAGCAAGGTTATGGTCTTCGAAAGGGGTGAAGCCACAGAGTGTGAGGTGAAGTTGAATGGTCAGGCTATGGAGATTGTCAGTTCATTTAAGTATCTTGGCAGTGTACAGAGTAAAGATGGGAGTATGGATGAAGAAGTGTGGGAGAGGGTGCAACAGGGGAAGAGGGTTGTAGGAATGCTGAAAGCAGTAACAAGAAATAGGGTGGTCAGCATGGAACTGAAGAAATCCTTGCATGGCAGTGTGGTAATCCCAACACTGACTTACGGAAGCGAATCATGGACGTTGTTGGAGAGATTCAAACCAAGAGTGAAAGGGGTGGAAATGAGTTACTTGATAATTGTGTGCAGAGTTACATGGAGGGATAGACAGACGAATGAGGAAGTACGAGAGGTGTGGTGTGAATGTACTGGAAAGTGCGAAAAAGAACACCTTGAGATAGTTCGGCCATGTGGAACATATGGGAAGCGAGAGAATGACTAAGACCCTCGGCCGCCGGAGAAATTTTGAGATCTATCTATCTATCTATTGCCTGACGCCGTGATCCCCGAAGGGGTGGCCACGAACGAACCGCCCCCATGCACCTCTGTCCCCAGTCAGTCGACGCCCCTCCCCCCAACCAGCACCGCCTTCATTCATGTAGTTCCTCACTCCATCCTTCCACCTCATATTCGGTCTACCTCTCCCCCTCTGTCCCTCCACCTCGCTCTCGTACACCCTCTTAGTCATTCTCTCGCTTTCCATACGTTCCATATGGCCGAACCATCTCAAGTTGTTCCTTTTCACACTTTCCAGCACATCTACCTCCACACCACACCTCCTTCTTACTTCCTCATTAGTCTGTCTATCCCTCCATGTAATTCCGCACGCACTCCTTAAGTAATTCATTTCCACTGCTCTCACTCTTGGTCTGAGTCTCTCAACCAACGTCCATGCTTCGCTTCCGTAAGTCAGTGTCGGGATTACCACACTGTCATGCAAGGACTTCTTCACTTCCATACTGACCACCCTATTTCTTGTTACTGCTTTTAGCGTTCCTACAACCCTCTTCCCCTGTTGTACCCTCTCCCGCACCTCTTCATCCATAGTCCCATCTTTACTCAACACACTGCCCAGATACTTAAAAGAGTTGACGATCTCCATAGCCTGACCGTTCAGCTTCACCTCACACTCTGTGACTTCACCCCTTTCGAAGACCATAACCTTGCTCTTCCCCGTATTTACCTTCAAATTCCATTTTTCGCACACTGTTCCAAACTCATTTACCAGACCCTGCAACTCCCATTCATTATCACTCATCAGAACTGTATCATCCGCAAACAGCAGTATAGGTAGCTTCCACTCAATTCCCTCCCTTTTCAGCGATACACCAACATCCACTGCTCTTGATAGTATTTCTTTCATAACTCCATCCATATATACAGTAAACAACCACGGGGACATCACACACCCCTGTTTCAAACCAACATTCAGGTCAAAGAACTCGCTCTGCTCACTCTCCACACGTACTGCCGCCTTTGCACCCTCATACATGCTCTTCACTGCTTTCAGCAACTTGCCCTCTACTCCGTATATTCTAAGTACTTTCCACAAACCTTCTCTATCCACTCTGTCATAGGCCTTCTCCAAGTCCATAAAGGCAACATACACCTTTTGTTTCTTCTCCAGATACTTCTCCACAACACAATTCAGGGTAAAAATCTGATCTACACATCCTCTTCCCTTCCTAAAGCCTCCCTGCTCGTCGCCTATCCATTTCTCCGTTCTCACTCTCACTCTCTCAATGAACTACCCTACTGTATACCTTCCCTACTACGCTTAGAAGACATATTCCTCGGTGGTTACCACCGAGATGTGAAGGTAAATATACGCACAATACATGCTCAAAATTTATTAAAAGGAATGAATAATATTGTAAGTAAAAGGGATGTTATGTATGTTTACTGGTGTTTAATCAGGATACTAGGGGAGCTGGCTGCCTGTACTTCAGTCTCAAAGGATTCACTTCAGGTCCACTAATATAGGCATTGAAAACAGGTTTTTAAATTATTCTTAGCAGTCCCTGTTTTAGTTTTGTAACTTTTGTCCAATAAAGATTTCATGTATATTTGTTGCATTCCAAGAACTATTACATATTTAATTTATATCCTTTCATATGATACAGGAGTTACTGTAGAGTACCGGTACTGGTTAAAATACATACCGGTACCAAGTTTCAAGAATAAACTTTGATTAGAACATTTGTTTGTCTATTATTTTCCCTGGGCCGAGTAAAAAATACCTGGGTAGGCTATTCCCATCTCGGGTTAAGTACAATCAGTAGGAACGTAGAAACCTACTTTAATTTTCACAACTTTAACCCGGGAGCTGCGGGGAGACTCTTAAGAGTTCCCCCGGCGGACTGCGGGAAGACTCTTGAGAGTAAGTAAAATAAAAAATCAACTTTTGACATCGAAAAAAAAACAAAAAAAAAAAAAATAATTTTTTTATTTTTTTTTGGCCCCTGGGCCATGCACAATCTCAGTCCTCTACCTCCCCTCCTTCCCCACTTTCCTCCTATCCTTCAGTTATCACCTATTTTCCCTATTATTCCCTTATTCCGAGGTATATTTTCGTGCTAACATTAGCGAGTTGCAAGCAGGGTGTTGTCATCACTGATGGCAATCGAGTGCAAGAGAGAGAGAGAGAATATCGATCGACTGTGTCTCAGTGGCCTTGGGGGAAATTGGCGGGAAGGTAGCTTGCCTCACCCATACATTATACAACTCGCGGGCTATATCTCCGATTTTGACCATCCAAACGCTGTTTTCACTCGTTTTATTGTTGTTTCAGGTTAATACCTTTATAATCAACCCATAATAGGCGCATATGGATAATTATTAATGCTATTAATGGTACAATGAATATTTTAGTGACGGAAACACCTCAAATACGTCAGCACAGGGGGACGTTTTCAATTACCCCCGTGCGCACTTCAGAGGTTAAAAGACCCAAGATTCTGCTAGGCTAATTCCAAAAATATTCAATCAAGTCTCTGTTACCCCCGTGAAGTCAGGTTATAGCACTTAATGACAAGACATACCAATTATATAGGTTAGTTAGCGGGGGTGTGGACTGTGGGAATAGTGGCAGGCCCCACTTTGGACACTAAGACTAAGTAAAGTTAGGTTAGGGTAAGGTAATGCAAATTATCTGCTCATAATATGATAAACAATTGAACAATAAACTACTGTACTATATTCCTTGAAGAAATAAAAACAAATAATTGTACATAAAGCTGCGGAAAGATTCTTTAGTGATACCGGTACCCAAGTCATGGCCGGGAAATAACTGCACTGTAGGCGGTAGCCGGTAGGCCTACCCTGTACACTTATTAAATTGTACCGGTAATCTGGCTAAAATGTTACCGGTATACAAAATGAGAACATAGAGGCAGGGTGCAGATCACACTTTGAACACTAAGTTTGGACTTTGGTTAGGGTAAGTTATTGCAAATCCTCCACTCATAATATAGCCTAAACTACAATAAAATAAGATACCAGTAATACCATAGCCTATAGCCTAGGCTATACAGTACCTTGAAAACAAAGACAAACGGTAAGACTGCGAAAGTATTCTTCAGTGATAGGCCTACCCAAATCATGGCCAAAAACTCTATAAATGCACTGTACGGCGGCAGGCTTAGCCGCTTAACCTAGGCTATACAGTACGGTACCGGTACAGTGTACACTCTTTATTAAATTGTGCCGGTACTCTGGCAGAAAATGTTATAAGAACATAGGCTAGCAGCAGACCTCACTTTGGACACTAAGTTAGGTTAGGTTAGGACTGTCTGTTACGTACCGTTGGTAAGATCCTGTGTAGAGGGAACTGTTTTTCAGATGCCTATTTACTAAGAAACATTGAACAATATCTTTAACCTAGCCTAGCCTATCCTAACCAAAACCGAACCTAACCTTAACTAGTATATTAGTGGACTATTTATGAATGTAAAATGTTGTTGTTGTTGTTGTTGTTCTTCCCCAAGCTGCCTGGCCGAACAGCCCCAAGGCCCCGAGCAAGGCCAAGGCCATAACCGAGCGCCCCCACAGAACCCTCCCTGCCGGCCACAATAAAGCCTGGGTGACCGAAGCCACTCCATGGCGAGGAGCTGGGGAGGGTGAAGAAACGCCCGGGAAACCGATGCCCCACCCAGGGCCCTGTGCCCCTCAGCAATTATGAAGAGAAAGTCGAGGGGCAAAGGAAAAATGTGACGCTTTGGCTTCCAATCTTGGTAGATTGGGAGGTTAATCCACGGAAGAGACGCCGTCACTTGAGATCTAGAAAATATATAAGTAAAAGGAACAGTCAGAGTAAGCTATGGGTATGGCAGAGATCGCTCAGTTCTCACTCTGATAGACCAGCCCATCACCAGTGAATGTAAAATGTAAACAAATATTGTAACATTACCGTACCAAATTATTGAGATAGGCCTATAGCCTATGTACAGGTTCACCTGCTACACAGGATTACAGTATATCCGTACCGTTTCATAGGTTTGAGCTTATATACCGGTACCGTACCTAAAAAATAATGGTAAGGATGTAGTATTCGGGCGTACCGCCTGCCAGGCCGTGCCTTTTTTACACTACTTGCATGTTCACATCTATTTTGACTGTCGTGGGATACAATAATAGGTTGCGGAACTAGGCCAGATGAGAATTTCAACAAGTCCTGGGGAGGGGCAAGGCCGTGAAGGGACTGAGGGCTCCTCAATAAATCCTATAGGCCGCTAGGCGACCCCTATAAAGTTAGGCCCACGGCATGACGGCAAACTGTTATTGTCATAGGCTATATCCTAGCTAACCTTATTTTTTACTGTCTTTAACCTCAAATCTTCCTTGATCTTCATTATCATAGCCCCACTAGTGGGGGGGCTGTCTTAAGATTGTTGGATAATGGGTTATCCTAAGCCTAATATGCGTAGCCTCAGCCTAGGCTACTCAATGCTGCTTCAAATCATCATAGGCCTAGGCTAATACAAGTAGGCCTAGGCCTATACAACACTAGGCCTATCTGAAAAACAATATGCTAATAATATGCTAGGCTAGGCTACTTACAAAATTGCTGTTGGTGCTTGCTAAAAGTCAGGTTTACCCAAAGCATCACCATGATCACAGGCTGTGGTGGTATCCTGCCTCTAGGAATGGACCTTGAACTTATACCTTATATATAATGAGTTCCCCAAGATTAACCCGGCGACTGCGGGAAGACTCTTAAGATCCTGGGCTAAACAAAATCCATTTAAAACACCCCAAAAACACTTTAACCCTTTTTTTGTTTTTGCCCCTGGGCTATGCCAAATATCACTCCTCCACATCCCCTCCTTCTCCACTCCCCCCCCCCCCCACCTCCTTCAGTTATCACCTATTTTCCCTGTTATTCCCTTATTCTGTGGTCTATTTTCGTGCTAACATTAGCGAGTTGCAAGCAGAGCGTTGTCATCACTGTTACCAAGAGAGAGAGAGAGAGAGAGAGTATCGATCGACAATCTCTCTCCAGACTTGGGGAAGAGTGGAGGGGAGGGAGGTTGCCTCAGCCATACATTATGTAACTCCCGGCCTGTATCGCCGATTTTGACCATCCAAACGCTGTTTCCACTTGTTTTATTGCTGTAACAGGTTAATACCTTTATAATCAACGTAAAATAGGCGCATATGGATATGGATATGTATTAATGCTATTTATGGTAAACTAACGATGTTAGTGATGGGAACAGCTCAAATACGTGCGCACAGGCGTGTGGTGTCTCATACCCCCCATGCGCACGTCTTAGGTTAATATGCACGATTTTAGAATGTGTAGGGCACTCGCAATTCACATAAAGTCAATGTTATATTCCAGCCCCATAATTCACTCTATTTTCCACAAATCTATCGGTTAATAACAGCTAAACACATTTCCAAGTGTTCCACAAATGACCATAATTCACTGCCGCGAAACTAATCTGACGTCATCCAAGGAACACGATAATATCGAAACATGGCAAAATACCTTTTCGTTGCAGCCGTTGATCCTGTCATATATATAACCCTCAAAAAGCAGTAATTTATCATAAAATCGTACTAATTTATAGCTTACCGAATTCGTCAAGGTCTTGCGCTTTGTGTCAAACACATAAAATTGATATTCATTCACTATTTTTGATAAATTAGAGGCCCCTTAAAATTGATCCACACGATGGAACATCGCGTATTTTGGCACCTATTTATAAAGGTTTTAATTTCCGGAGAATAAGTTTTATGCATGAATCTATTTTTTTATTTATTTCACCACAACACCAAACACCTCCAATGAAATTTATGAAAGCATATACAGTATGTGATCCACCAGGATCCGAACCTGGGTTATCACACACAGATTTTTAGACACCTTAACCATTACACCACCAAGACGGTTAAAGGTTTATGCACATGCCTACGACTTATTATCCATTCTCGAATACTGGATATTAATCTAATCATGTTCATATTCCCACTGCACTATGGTAGCCGGCAAGAATGTTAAGTGCTGGCGTACCGCCAGCCTTGTTTACACTACACGTAGT